>JBDJHY010269584.1:0-10375 GCA_039654485.1 Withania somnifera
TAATATACATGAAATAATATAAGTTGTATTACAGTATGTATGATTCAATGTGATATGTTTTCCAATGTAGTAAAACTTGAGTCGTCGAGAATCTCACCTTTCGATGTAGTAACAGTGAAACCCAGAATCTTACCTTAGGAAGCCAAAATCTCCTTCCTGACATAGTAATAATGAAACATGGAATCTAACCTTTGAACTAGTAAAACAAGTAGAAAAGGATTGACATCTTACCTTGGTCTTTAGTAAGAAAAAAAGTTATAGTTTCCTTTTAAAAACAAAAAATAGTTTTCTTTCCTCTTTAGTACCATAGTCGTGATCCATGCATAAAAATGAATGCAATGATTATATATATATAATTATTCAAGTCAAATAACAGTCACCACACAACTTAAATAATCCATGATTGTAGTGCCATACAAGTCTTAAAAAAATGAAATACCAAAAAAATATAAACAATATACAGAAGGATATCACATTAATATGATCCACTATCTATAGGTCCCACATCTCACATAACAATTCTATATCGACTTCACACCCAAAGTCACGGTCCATGAGTAAGTCTAACAAGTTATATTAGATCACAAATTGTAGTTATTTCTCTGATTATTCCCCTATTAAGCCATAAAATTGCAATTTCAAGTATCGTATATTTTGCCAATATTTTTTCCCTAACCATCAAGTACTAGTTATTCAAGCCAAATCCAAATAAAATAAAGTCATGAGCTATCTTAGGGGCGGAGTGCAACCTTGAATTGTCACAGTGTTGCTTTCCTTTCCATAGGGCCTTAGATAGCTTCCAGTCTATAAAACACAACATATTAATGAATACGGATCTAATGACACTACTGAATTTACAAAATTCAGGATGGAAATCGACTAAAATTTCAACCATAAAACCAAAGTTTGAGCGGAAACACGTTCTATTTGGGACCCCAATTCATCTTACAAAGTTTACTATGAACTTTGAAGAAAACCCAAATACTTGTAACCCAAAACATAAATTAATGATGAATTTTAATCTTGGAGGAGTCATAGAACACAATGGGGAAGGAAATAAACTTACATTTAATGGAACTTTACTATTTTCAAATCTCCACCTACACCAAGCTCCCAAAAATTAGAATGAAAATTAATTTAAAATGGTGAATATTAGTCTTAAAACACAACGATCCTTGTAGCAAAAGAAGATTCTCCATAGGCGTATGTCACATCCTGCTATAGGGCCATGATGACACCAACTACAACCCTCCAATAGACAAGCCAATGCAGAAACAAATAATAGAATAATAATATAAATAGAAATGGAATCCACTATGTATGCCAATACCAATAACAAACATACAAAACGGTACCTAAAGAAATGAGAAAAAATATGACATATAATAGGAACCACCCCGGACCTAGTGTCACTGATACAAGAGCATATAAATACAAGGCCAGAACTATACTAATGTAAACTATCTCAAAATATTAAAAAGAAATATTGTAAATAAAATAAAGAAATGGGTAAGTCTTATGATACTAAGAACTCGTGGAAATTTGAATCAACAACAACACTCTACGAGAAGAATCAGCGTGGATGACTCATGCAAGGAGCTGCATCAGAAAAGATAAAGAAAAGTAGTATGAGTACAAAACAAAGGTAACCAACAATCATAATAAGGAAAAAATCTTAGTAGATAGCAAATACTATAAATAACAAGCCAGAAATATACCTACCTAGAAGAGTATATCCGTCTAAGGCATAACACAAATAACAGAGAGAAATAATAGTAGTAAACACACAATATACTGGTAACAGATAAGCATGATGTAGTATGGGATGATGAAATGTAACATATGGCCAATGCACTATAAAATCTAGACCCAAATCTAGTCCTTTATGGGTTGCTTTAAAATACCTCGAGTTCCATCTTATATGCAAAAAAGAAAGCAAAATTCTAAGCCATTCTCTACGATCCCCCAGAATCATGCCTCGAACTCATCCATAGAAAGTAAATAGGGAAATGGACCAAGAATGTTTCAAGTCCAAATTTAAAGGTGGTACAAGCCTGTAAGAAAAGAAAATCAGTAATAAATGTAATTTATTCCCTTAAAAAACTAGTATTAATAAAAAATGGTACATTTCTTCCAAAATACCAATATCCATGGTAAAGGTGGTCGCGTCCCTCAAGGACCGTATCATTCATACTAGTAGTATGATTTGTCCTTTTTAAAATAAAAAATAAATAACTTCCTTCCAAATTGTACCATGGTCCATGCATTGCATGTATGAATGAGGATGCTCAAATTTAAATATATATATATATATATATATATATGAATGAGAAAACAAGGTAAATTAACCTTAAAATCACAATCATAATAACCTAGAGTCCAGTCAATGCCAAAAACTTAGCCTTGGCTCCATAATATCATAATAACATAGGAAATACTAAAATAAATGCAATCAAACTCAAACTAATAAAAGAAAAACCTATTTTAGTACAAGTATACGCTAACCTAGTCTAAGGATCCATATTTGAGTCCTAAACTAAATAGTATTACCTAAGCTAAGAAAACAAACCTAAAGTAAGGATCGAAAGTGAATTCAATTATAAAATCCCAATATTAGTCCATGGAATTAGTAAATATCCAAATTAAACCTAATACTAACTTGTTAATACCCTAATAAACAAGAAATATATGAGATATACTTCCCAATTAAGCTACTCCTGAAGAAAGAAATCATAACCTACCAATCGGCCAAACCATAAACCGAAACCATCATGCGACATATTTCCCCTTCCAAACAACGCATGAATGATACCACACTATAAAAAACATAATATATTTTCAATAGGAGAAGAAATACACCACTAAGGACCACTCTTTTTATCAACGGATGTCTCTACCTAGTTTGGGTATTCAATATATGATACTTCGAGCAAAACCTAGGTTAAAGTTGACTCGTGGAGCCCATCATCAAGAAATAAAATAAAATTTACCAATATGTTACCCTAACAGAGAGGAATTCATGTTCAAAATTTGATAAAAAATGGAACTCATTTGGGGACTGAAACAACCCACAAAGTCCAAGAAAAGAATCAAGAAACTAAGCTAGAATCCGATGGAATAAATGAGAATTTAAATAGAAAACGAGTGGAAAAATGAAAAATATGGGACAATGGAACTTACATTAGCTTAAAAGCTTCAAAATCCTATAATTAACTAGCTCCGTAGATCAAAGAGAATCAAGAAATAGACAAAAAATTCAATGTCCCTACACATCAGCTAGCCCTTTCTCTACAAAAGTATGGACCAATGCAAACATGAGGGAATCCAGGCACGACCCACTGGAAATACTGTGGAACCTCCATGAATGTAAAGAAGAAACCAAATTGATTCCAGGTGGCCTTTTCTTTTAGAATGTGAAGGACCCACTGTGAACGTGATAGGCATGGACCTTGGAATTTTTAAAATGCAGTTAACTACCGCAATACAAAGAACTTTTAAGGACTGCACCAGAATCAGCTGCAACAACAAAAAACACGAAACACACAAGTCCCAGGCAACCCCTCAAAATGTGTTCCAAACCCCGTGAAGACAAACCAACTATGCTACCCAACTAGAAATGAGATTTCATAGTTAACAGAATCATTAAATGACCAATTGAGATTGTATCATTAAAATGTTTACCAAAGTTAACTCTTTTAGAAATAGGCTAAAAGTCCACCTAAGCACCTAAAATGAGTTGAATTCCTTGGGACCCAAACCAAAGGTTCATTAAAACAAATTCGTTATTTTTGAGTTGACGAACTTGTCAGAATTTGGATCTAATACTGCTATCTATGAAATTTGACTTAAGTCAAACTTTAAATGCAACCTCACTGACTATCTCATATAACAATTAAAAAATCAATCAAAAGCTGCAAACCAATAGCCCACCTAGAAAAAAATCCACCTTCTAGAGCTAATAGATCTATAAGAATTTGACTTTAAGCATGTCTCTTATGAAAGTTGACTAAAGTCTAGTATTTCTACATTGAAGACTTCTCAAACTAAGAAATCATAGAACATGAAACTTAAAACCTTGGGAATCATTCCACCTATCTTTGTAGACCATAATACACCTAGGAAATTACCAAAAGGTTTATTACAACAACAACGACTAAAAGGACTTTTATCCCCGAATTCAAGAACTAATAAGTACTTGAATAGGTAAGGGTACTCGGCTCGGCCTGTGTGCACCACTTGATTTCTCAGGTAGACTCCTCGAATAAACAATGCCTCTATTAGACCTTAACCATCAAATCTTTATAAATATCAACCTTCTAAATCCCTTCTATAATAGCTATTGGCTCCTTCAAGAAGGTCAAATTTCCTTCAAACTGAATTGAGTACCAAGAGTCCCATCAGATTCATCTAGAATATACCACTATATCATCCACATATAAGGAATAAGATAAATACCAGAGAAGCTAGTGGCATGTCTAACTACTATACCACATTATGAACACACTGCAAGATCTGAAATAGATCGATACATCTAGGGTTGAGCTGGACCCTCCTTCTAGATCTTATTGAGCCACTTTATGGGAGGTACTTGCAGAAACACTGAATCACCAACTCCAAACTCTAAGGCTCAAATACTATTATAAGCCTATCCTAAATAACCCACACTCTATCCATAGGATCATGTAGCAGTTTCATTCCCCATGTCCTAACCTTGAAAGCACTAAACCAGCCAATTAGATACCTGCACCGCCTACTATACAATGGCTCAAATGGATCCATATGAATACTTGAACAATAGTTGTTACTATATACAATTTATGTCAAGGCTATAAACTGGTCCCACTAACCCCATAATCATTAATACGTGGCCAAGGAACATCCTTCAATATCTGAGTAGTTTGCTTAAACTGACCGTCATCCTGAGGGTGAAAACTCTACTAAGCTCAACTTGTGTGCCCAAGTTCCTCTGAATAGACCTTTGGAAATGTGATGTGAACTAAGTACCTTGTTATAAAATCATAAAAACTTGCACACTATGTAATCGGATGACCTCATAGATGTAACTTTGAGCAAACCACTCTAAATTATAGGAAAACTAAATAGGAAGAAAATAAGCAAACTTGGTCAATATGTCAAGATGACCCAAATAGAATCGTACCTTCAACAAGTATGTGAAAAACCAACTATAAAATCTGAGTCTATCCTTTTCCACTTCCACTCGGGAATGGGTGCCTCAATTGGCCCACTAGCCTCATGTAGTACCCTATTTAAGCTAGAACTTAAACCATTCTATGTTCATGCTTACATATGTGTCTTAAGAATTTACACTTAATTTTAGGTGATAAAATCCTAAAGTGTGAGATGAGCGCTTGAGGTTATTCAAGGTCATAAGTAGCTCATAACACAAAGTTGAGTTCAAGGCTCTTCCTATAAGCCTAGTTTTGATGTTACTTCGTGCATGTGTTAACTTTAGGTGATCAGACATACTAACCTATAAATAGTTAGGTGACCTTTACCTATACATAGATAGGTCTTTGAGTTTATTTTTTTAACACAACAGACTGCATGTTAATTTGAGTCCGAAGTAGGAAGTTATGACCATTTTATTGCATTGTTAGCTGTCTAATTTCTACGGACCGTGGAAGAGGTTCTACGAATCATAGAACTAGACTAAGGACTGCATAATGGTATGCATTTTTGGTCCAATGATCCCCTTTTAATACATTAAAATGGATTGTTGGTCTCACGACCATAGACTTGTTCTACGTATTGTAGAACCGTCTGTGGAAGGTGCCCAGGTCTTATTTTAACCCATTTTCCTAGTTTGTTTTGGTAAATTACCATTTACTAAAGGGTTTATCCCATGCCATTTTGTACTAAAAATATTTACTATATAAACTCCAAACACTTATTCTAATACACTTTTGTCTAATTAAATCAAAAGGGGTTTGTTCTTCAAGAATTCTCTCAAGAGGCAAGGCTGGTTTAAATAGTAGTTTTAATTGTAGTTGTGAATTCATCAATTTTCCACCATCAAATTTCTCCAATTAGGTACAATCTGCATTTCAAGAAGGACTCTTTTCATCTTTGTGTCCCAAAACCCTTTTCTAAATATAATTCCCTAAAGTGATGATTTACTAGATGTTTTTGAATGGTTTTCATGATAATTATTTAACTATAAAAGTCCTCATGAGTTAGCATATTTTTAAAATGAAGAAAAAGAAATAAATAAGGTTTGAACTATGAATTGAACATTGTTTTCAAGGTTAAATCTTAAAATGTGAATTAAGAACTAAAGTGATAATTACTTGACCTTTTACATGATTTTGAGAATGAATATGAAGCAGGTTTAAATTGAACAACTCTGGCTAATTAAGCCTAATAGAATAAAAGGAACAAGGTATACTTAAATTTATAAGCTGAATAGTAGAATGTCAATGACGAGTAATAATTGACTAAGTTTACCCAATCGATGGTAATTGATGAATATGATAGCTTGATTAATGGTTTTTTGAGAAGGGAAATATCACTAGTCATGGAAAGTGTAAAACGAATAAAAGTAAAGTACATGTTTGTACGGGAGGAGTATACAGATCGAGAGTGGTATAGAATGTCCCAATACCTATTAAACTGCATAGCCAGCATAAGGTATTATTTTTGGCACCGCTCTGGTGTACCAAGTAGTCTAGTTGGATCCACTAGAGAAAGAGAGATGTCCTTTCATATGGAGGGGTATGGATACCTCTACTCACATGGTGAACTGTGAACGTAATAGCAATATGCTTCAAGGTATGTCAGTAATAAAAGCTCTCGAAAAAAGCTAAAATTGAATGTTTTGAAGGAAAAAATGAGAAATCATGTTTTAACTACGTCCTTCTCTTTTATTAAGAACTGATGAGTAGAGCTATATTGAATGTGTTTACTTTAAATATGAGCTTTTTAACTATTTTCATTATAAACAACTAAATTGCTAATTTGAGATAAATTTAAAGTTGAGATTTACCGTCATATTTTACATAGTACTTATGATTAAAATGTATAGCCTATTTTATACCTCACTCAGTATATGTTTTATATGCTGATTCTAATCTTTCTGCATATGTTTAATCCCATTTAGATATTACCAACTATCTGGATGTTCGGGGTTGGCACTACTGGCATTCCTAGAAGATAAGTAGATTGTTGAGTCCTCATAACTTTCGAGGGAAGATATGGAGTTATTTTATTAATTTTATCTAGAGATTTGGATTTAACTTTATTTATTTATTTATTATTTTATTTATTAGAGACTAGCTAGTAAACTCTTGTACTAGAAGTCCACTAAATAGCTAGTAGAGGCTTTCATACTAAGATGTATGGTTTTTGAGACTTGATTTTATATATTAATTTTGAGATTATTTATTAATTATCCTAAGATGCCTGTTACACTTTTGATATTTATTATCATTACTTATGCTAAATCATATGACTAGAGATTTGCATGGTGTAGGTGGTTCTTCTGAGGTTGTTAAGGCAACTTAGAGATTAAGGATGCCTTTCATGCCTAGGGGGTAAGATTTGGGGCATGAAAAGATTTGTATCATAGCACTAGGTTCATAGAGTTCTAGGATATATCTAAAATTCAGTGTTAGGTAAAATATCAGTTTTGGGTGTGACTGTAGCACATCTATGATTGAGAGGATACTAATGTTTAGGAAATGTTTTCCTTGATTGATGTTATACTTTATAATTTGGGGTTTAAATCAAAGATATTATTTCTTATGAATCGTGCTTTATGCATTTTAGATTGACCATGCCTACACAATGATCAACACGCCAGGTCGGGAATAGGAACCTATAAAATTAGGCCCCACCAGCTCTAGAACCTCAGTTGCAGCAGCTTGTAGACATTACCACTGTAGAATTACGTAACATGATGCATATGATGGATGTAATAGTGATGGAACATGCTTAGGATCTATTTCAGGTTCTCGTGGTTTAGCTAGTTGCTTTTGATACTAGAATAGTAAAGGTGAGGGAGTTTTTACAGTTGATTTCTATGGAATTCCATGGTTCGAGGACTGTTGATGATATAGATAAATTTATTAAGGAGGTTTATCAGATGTGTCTTGAAAAAGGTTTTGGATGTTGATAGGGTTGACTTAACATCACATCAGCTGAAGGATATTGCTAGGTTGCAATGTGAATTATGTAGGAAGAACATGGGAGTAGGAGATTTTCCTCCATCTTGGTATGAGTTTGAGATAGCATTTATAGGATGAGTCTTTCCTAGAGAAAAGAAGAAGAAGAGGCTGAGAGAGTTTCTGAGTTTGGATTAAGGCTCCATGTTTGTGTCTGAGTATGGTATGAGGTTCACGAAGTTATCGAGGTATTCAACTGAGATGATTGTTGATATAGATACTAGGATGTATATGTTCGTGTACACCTTTTCTCCCTATTTGATATAGGTGGGTAGAGAAGTTATGATTAGTATGGGTATTTATAGGTTCATGATTTATCTTGAGAAGATTAAGAAGGTACAATAAATCTCAGAGAGAGTTGTTAGAGTAATATGGCTAATATTGTTCATCACGAGTAAAATCAACCTAAGTCTAGTGGGTTCAAATAGCAACATCAGACAGTAAGGATTAGCCCCTTCTTCTTAGAGTTTTTGATCTCCCAAGGGTCAGCAGAGTGGTGATCCTATCTGTTCGAAGTGTGTAAGGGTTATTCAGGATAATGTCATCTTGGGAAATTATTTGTTATATGTATGGCCAGCCTTAAATAATTGTTATTCTTGTAGGATATAGGGAAAAGATAGAGAGATTGTCCCATAGATCGTTAGAGTTGTGCCAGACCACAAACACTACCCAGTAGCAGTTCCAGTAGTATGCCGGCCTCAACGGGGTTCTTCTACTTCTACCAGTGGAGGCCAGTGCCAAAATTATTTGTATGATATGGGTTTTTATCAGGATCAAGTGTAGTCAGCTGATATAGTGACATGTTTGTTGCAGGTTTATAAGGTGGATGTTTATGCATTGTTAGACCCTAGATCTACTCTTTATTTTGTATCCCACATGTTGTTAGGTAGTTTGGTTTAGATCCTAATGTTTTATCTGAGTTATTCTCTATTTCTACACCTATTAGTGATCCTATTTAAGCTAAGAGAGTCTACCTTAGTTGTTCCATTTTTGTTATTGGGATGGTTTTTCCTTCCAATTTGCATGAGTTAGATATTTGATATTATTCTAGGCATGCATTGGCTTAATTCATATCATGTTGTTATTGACTGTAGGACTAGAGTTGTCCATTTCTAGCTTTATAATAGACCTGTCCTTGGGTAGGAGGGTAGTAGAGATGTTCCTAAGGGTAGGTTCATTTCCTATATGAAGGCTAGAAAAATGATTGCTAAATGGTGTATTTATCATTTGGTTTGAGTCCAGTACTCTCACTTAGAGACCCCTAATCTCCAGTCTATCCTTGTAGTTCAAGAGTTTCTTGATGTGTTTCTTGAAGATTACCTGGAGCCCCTCCTGATAGAGAGATAGACTTTGAAATTGATCTTGTTATAGGCACTCAACTTATTTCTATTCCACCATATAGGATGGCACCAACCGAGCTTAGAGAGTTGAAAACTAGTTAGCCAATATTTAAACCAAGGAGTTTATCCGTCCAACTGTGTCTCCTTGGGGTGCTATTGTCTTGTTCTTGTGTAAGAAATATTTTTCTTTTTATATATACATTTATTTTCCTCATTTGAACAAACTCACGATCAAGAATAAGTATCCTATTCTACAGAATTATGGCTTGTTTGATTGTCTGTTATGCGCTAGCCATTTTTTAAAGATTGATCTCTGATTTGGCTACCACCATCTTAAGGTTAAAGAGGTTGATAGTCCAAAGACATCTATTCATACTCATTATGTCCATTTTGAGTTTGTGGTCATTTTGGTTTGACTAATGCTTATGCAATTTTCATGGACCTTATGAATAGGGTTTTCAAGCCATATTTAGACTTTTTGATATTTTCTTCATTGATGGTATTCTGGTTTATTACAAAAGTGAAGAGGAGCATGTACACAATCTTAGAGTTATTGTTCAAACCCTTAGAGAGCGTCAACTTTATGCTATGTTTTCGAAGTGTGAGTTTTTGGCTTCAGTCAGTTGCCTTTCTTGGTCATATCATTTTTACATAGGGTATTTGGGTAGTTTCCCAAAAGATTTATTCTATTCAAAATTGGCCGAGACCTACTTCTCCTTAGATATCTATAGTTTTTTTTGAGTCTAGCTGGGTATTACTATAGGTTTGCCCAAGGCTTTTTATCCATAGCTGCTCCTTTGTCCAGTTTGACTCATAATAAGGTTAGGCTTGAGTGGTATGATGCTTGCGAGGAGA
>JBDJHY010269594.1:0-10375 GCA_039654485.1 Withania somnifera
GAAGGTAGAGCACCTTCCCCACTTTGTTTCCTTCGATTTCTATGCAATTTGGTAAGATTCTTCTTCGAATTATGTCTTGAAATTCTTAAAATTCTTAGTTCCACCATTAATGGCACCAAAAGTTGAAAATTGATGAAATCATCTCATAATCCATTTATTTTTGAGTAATTCTTCGATATTTGAATAAACATTGCTTCTAGTATCAAATATACACCAGAATTCCAACGTTAAATTCGTAAAGGTTGAATCCTTGACCCTTTTAGGGTCAAATCTATCCGGGTTGATTTGAAACCCTTCCCGCACTCGAATAGTGCTTAATTTTGGAGCACGAGTTCCTAATGAAGTTGGAAACCCCGTCGTGAAATTTATTTTCAGTTTCAGTGAGTAGGCCATGCAAGCCCATTTTAGGCCTAATTTTGGGCCTAGTCCGGAACTTAGCATAAAATACACCGTTAGACTCGTATTAACGTATAGAATTTATTGACGTAAGTTTTAGATTATTTGGAGACCATTTGACATCGGTTGGAGCACGATTTGTGATTTTGCAGTGCTTTGTCGTCGAACGACAGGTAGGCTCTGTGGGGTTATCTCTGGTCTTATAGCTTTAATAACTGTAATAAATAGTATCCGTGGGTTGGGTAGCTAGGTTGTATAGTAACCTAGTGTCGTTCTTTCATCTATTCTATGTTGATATTGATATTTTGGCACCCGAGTGATATAGGGCCCAAGTCTTAGCATTTGATTAGAGATATCTGTGCAAGGCATATGCAGTGGATAATTCATTATTATATGTTGATATATATATGTGTTGTTGATATGTTGTGCATTCTTGAAATTCTTCAAATTCTTAGTTCCACCATTAATGGTACCAAAAGTTGAAATTGATGAAATAATCTCCAGAAAAGCGCTGCAAAATCACAAATCATGCTCCAACCGATGTCAAATGGTCTCCAAATAATCTGAAACTTACGTTAATAAATTCTATACATTAGTAAGAGTCTAACGGTGCATTTTATGCTAAGTTCTGGACTGAGCCCAAAATTGAGCCTAAAATGGGCTTGCAGGGCCTGCTCGCTGAACTGAAAATAAATTTCACTATGAGGTTTCCAACGTCATTAGAAACCCGTACTCCAAAATTGAGCACAATTCGAGTGCGGGAAGGGTTTCAAATCAACCCGGATAGATTTAACCCTAAAGGGGTCAAAGATTCAACCTTTACGGATTTAACGTTGGAATTCTGGTGTATATTTGATACTAGAAGCAATGTATATTCAAATATCAAACAATTACTCAAAAATAAACAGATTATGAGATTATTTCATCAATTTCAACTTTTGGTACCATTAATGGTGGAACTAAGAATTTGAAGAATTTCAAGACATAATTTGAAGGAGAGACTTACCAAATTGCATAGAAATCAAAGGAAACAAAGTGGGGAAGGTGCTCCACCTTGGGATGATGTTTGGTAGAAATTTTTCGCTTAAAAACGGCTTGGAATGAAGTGGGTTTGTAAAAATAAGAAATTGGGGTTGTGAAGGGTTTAAATACTGTTTTTCAGCAATTTTATAGGTGATCACGACGTGATCCCTATCGTGATGGAATTCCATCACGTTGTGATCACTATCCTGATGGAATTCCAGGCGAAATAGTAGCTCATTATGATAAGCATCACGTTATGATGCTTATCGTGATGGCCCTTCTGCTGCATTTTTTCAGGAATTTCAAATGGGGTCTCGGAATTGAAATGAAGTCTAATTTTGATAAACGATATATGTTTTATGAGTGGAAAACATATTCTGGACTCAAATAAATCGACTAAATTGACATTGGAGGTCGTTTGAGTAAAATGACCCCTCAACCAAGCTTTAACCAAACTACAAAATTTTCCAATTTTTCGCAAAACAACTCAAATCAAGCTCGAACATTTTGGGAGGCATACCAAGAGTAAACCTAGCCTAAGTTCACCATTCCGGAGCTGATGGAAGAGTCAGAATTACAATATGACACTCTAAACATTGAATTACCACTCAAGCTCCTCTTTAGGCTATAAACTTAACTAAAATCCACAATCTTGCATATCTTTCAAACGAAAACTCCAGAGCACAAACTTAAGGTCAGTCTTGACTTTGTTTCGTATTCTAGAGCTAACGGAACTGTCAGAATTAAATTCCGAGATCATCTTGAAGAAAAGTTGATTTTAGTCAACGAGTACTTAATTTTAGGCTCTAAAATAGAGAATTTGAGATATTTCTCAATTGAGTCGCCAGGGATCCGAACTGTCGGTCCCAGTAAGTCATAAATGACTTGGAGAAACTATTGAAATGCTTTGGAATGAAAAACGTCATGTATTTATCATAAATGACCATGAGGATCATTACATAAGGCCACATCTAGGTAAAAGGTATCGTATTACAACGAATGTAGTAAAAAACATAAGAAAAGAAGTGGACAGGGGTCACGAGCCAACTTAATATTCTCAACCCGAGGATGCTATCTAGTCCAGTTAATACATTTATATACATAGGGAGTAAGCCTAAGGCTACCTGTCATCTGGTGAAAATACGCAACTACATCTCACAAAAATTAACACATTTAACTCATAATTTCTCTGAACTGGCTAGAAACTAGAAAAATACGTATCTACATATAAAAATGATTCTAACAATATAATTTATATTAAATTCAAAGTCAGGTTGATAATCAGGTTCAAAACAAGCTTGCGGGAACTGTTGATTGGATCTGAAAGTAAAATTTACCACGGGGTATCCAACAATACTAGGAACTCTTGCTCAGAAAATGGGCCCAATTTCGATACAAATTAGGCTCAAAACAACCTGAAAAAAAAGAGAACAAAAAGTATAAAACTTATACAAATTAAAGAATTAAAACAGAAAGTTTTACGTACCAAGTTAAGAAAATGACTTCAAATACCATGGATAATTGACGTGAACAATTAATATTTCAATTTTTAATAACTATATATATATATATATATATCAATGCCTACAATATCTTAAGCAACAAACGAAACATATAAAATTTAAGGAATAAAATGAGAATGCATGCATTACTACTATGTATTATACGTATAAATGTCACATAGATAAATATTTTGTAGTCCAAAAATATAGAAAAATATCTACGTAATTTTTTAAATACAAACTAAAACTAAAACTGTCAAGTTTTGCGAGCTTTTACAATAAAGCGGTAACTCGAGTTTTAAATTAGATATCGTTGCAAGTTTGAACGAATAACTCGAAGACTAAAGAAAAGGTCCACCTAGCCTAAATTCGGCATTCCAGTGCAGGTGGAATATTTATATTTTAAACTCAAGGCTCCGATCATCAAATTTGACCAAAGTCAAACTTTCCACTCCGATACGTTATTTTCCCATTAAATGAGATAAAACAGCACAGAAAGCTCCAAGACCCAAATCAAGGGTCCATCTAGACTAAAATTCATGTTTCGGAGCTGAAGGAACTATTAGAATTTAATTCTGAGCTTGTCTAAAGAAATGTTGAGTAAAGTCAATGATTATCTGAGTTAAGTTTAGGCTCTAAAATAGGAAAAATGAGATACTCTCAACCAAACTGCTAGGCTACTGGGCTACCGGTCCCAACAGGTCATAAATGACCTAGGGCAGCTACCAAAGCACTCTAGAATGTAAGAAAATACATAAAACACAAAAATGATCGTAAGGGTCATTATATCATCCAATACTGAAAATGGACTGTCGTCCTCGAAAGTCAAGAAAAAAAGGAAAGAGAAGGTACCTGAAGGCTCGAACAATTGTGGATTTTGTGTCTGTATCTCACTCTCGACCTCCTAAGTGGCCTCCTCGACTGGGTGGCATCTCCGATGTATCTTAATCACAGGCATCTCTCTGGAATGCATCCTTCTAACATCTCTAGCTAAAATAGTCACCGACTCCTCCACAAAGGACAAATTCTCATCCAACTGCTCTGAATCCCAACGAAGCACATGTGAGTTATCAGAAATATAACACCGTAACATCGACACATGAAAGACCGGATGAATGGTTGAAAACATATGAGGCAAGGATAACGGTAAGCAATATCACCAACCCTTCAAAAATCTCAAACAACCCAATGTACCTGGGAAAACTTTCCTCGTCTAGTGAATGTCGTAACACTACACATCAGAGATACCTTCAGAAACACCCGGTCACCAACCCCAAAGTCTAAGGCACGAAGTCTATGGTTTGCGTAGCTTTTTTTCCTACTCTACACTGCCTGCAGTCTATACTGGATCAGATAAACTTGGCCAAGACAATCACATAGCATATCCACACCCTGAACTTTGGCCTCAAAGCCATCAAGTCACCCAAAAGGTGACTTGCACTTCCTACCATACAATACCTCAAACAGTGCCATATGAATGCTTGAATGGTAGCTATTATTATAAATGAATTCTTCCAACGCTACGTGCTGGTCCCACAAACCCCTAAAATTCAATGCATAGGCCCTTAACATATCGTACAAGACATGAATAGTCCTCTCAGACTGTCCATCAATCTGTGGTGAAATGTTGTGCTATGATGAACCTCAGTACCCACCTTTCACTGAACAACCCTCCAGAATTGGGTGGTAAACTAAGTTCCCCAAGTAGAGATAATGGATACTGGAACCCCATGTATCAAAACTACCTCCTGAAGATATACCTTAGCCAACTACTCTGCATTGTAGATAAATGAACAGGGATAAAGTGTGCTGACTTACATTAGTTAGTTTATCAACGATAACCCAAATAGAGTCATGACCCCTGGAAGTACATGCTAATCCCGAAATAAAAAATTCATAGTCACACTTTCCACTTCAACGTAGGAATAAAGAATCTCTGCTTAGACTACTTAGTCTTTTTTGCTTAAACTTAACCTGCTGGTAGTTCAAACACCGAGAAACGTACTCCTCAATATCCCTTTTTTATCCCACTCTACCAATATAACTGTTTCAAGTCAAGGTACATCTTAGCAGTACCTGGGTAAATAGAATATCTCGAACTGTGATCCTCATGCATAATCAACTGTACTACACCATCAACTCGTGGCACACAAACCAATCTTCATACATCAAAACCCCATCTGAATCAATAGAATCCCTTTCGGCCTCACTAGATAAAGCCTAATCTCGAAGGGTACTCAAATGTCAATCCTCAAACTGCTGCTGCTGAATTTGATCCAGTAATGAAGACTGGGCCTCAATGCATGAAAAAATCCTCCTAGAGTCCATCATGTCCAATCTCACTAGCTGATTAGCCAAAGACTGAATGTATAAGGTCAATGGTCTCTCTAAGACTAACGACGCTGCCAAGATACCCATACTGACCACTTTCTCATTCAAGGCATCCGCTACCATGTTTTCCTTGTTGTGATGCTATAAAATAGTAATATCTTAGTCCTTAAGTAGCCCAATCTATCTCCACTGCCCGAATTGAGCTCTCCCTAGCTCATAACATACTCAAGACTATGATGGTCAGTATAAATCTCACCGGGGACCCCATATAGATAATGTCTCCAGATTTTGAGCACGAATGCTACCATTTCCAACTCCAAGTCATGAATGGGGTAGTTGCTCTTATGAACCATCAACTGCTTGAAACATATGGGATAATTCAGTCTTACGACATCAAAACATACCCTAGACCAACACCCAATGCATCAAATACACATAAAAGCTCTGACCCTCAATCGGTAATGTCAGAACTAGCGCTGAAGTCAATACGACTTTAAGCGTGAGAAAACTAACCACACACTCTTCTAACTACTGAAAAGGAATATCCTTCCTAGTTATTCTAGTCAATAGTGCTTCTATCAAGGAGAATCCCTTAACAACCCATCTGTAGTACCCTGCTAACCTAAAAAACTTTGATTCTTAGAAGGAGACATCGGTCTCGGCTAATCATGAACTTCCTGAATCTTTGTTGGGTCTACCATAATCCCATCCTTAGACACGATATGTCTTAGGGATGCTATAGACTCTGACCAAAACTCATGCTTTAAGAACATAACATAAAGCAGATGCTCTCTCAAAGTATGGAGCATGGTCCTCAAATGCTGCTCATGCTACACCCTACCCCATGAGTAGACTAGAGTGTCATTGATAAATACTATCATGAAGGAATCCAAATAGGGCTTGAGCAACCTTTGCATCAAGTACATAAAGGTTGCAGGGGAATTGGTCAACGTCCTGAATCCAGTCTTAGGGATGTCCTCTTCCCTAACTCTTAGCTGATGATATCCTGATCTCAGTTCGATCTTAGAAAACACTATCGCACCCTGATGCTAGCCAAATAGATCATCAATCCTTGGCATTGGATGCTTGTTCTTAATTGTTACCTTAGAAGCTATCAATAATTTGTAAATATACACATCGACCCGTCCTTATTCTTTACACACAACATAGGAGCATCCCACAGAGAAACACTTGGACAAATAAAACCCTTATCCAGTAGATCTTGGAGCTGAACCTTTAGCATTCCCAACTCACCACGAGCCATATGATATCGAGTAACAGGAGTTGATTTGGCGCCATGCTCAAACTCTGAAAAATCAATATCATGCTCGAGAAGGAGGCTAGGTAGGTCAATTTCAAAGACGTCCAAGAACTCACAAATAATGGACACAGACTAGGAGAAGAAGTGTTGGATCGAACATCGTGAATATAAACTAAGTAAGACAGACATCACCAATCTTCTAGACTGAAGGCTGTAGACGATCCTTGTTGGTGCACGACTAACAAAACCCTGCAACATGATCGGGGATACACCAGGCATGGCTAAGGTACTAGTCTTGGCATAGTAATCCATAATCACACAATAAGGGGACAACCAGTCCATGATTCATATAGTATGAAAATCAAACATATCTAGCAACATCAGGTTAGTCCAGATATCTCTTATGACCCAAAATGTGGGTCATAATGGTGCTTACCAAGTCCCACTGGTAAACAAGCCTAAACCTATTATCCAGAGCGGCAAGAAATGAACGACACCCCAAGACCCAATCAACATGAAATAAGGCACATAAAGGCATAAAAGAAAAACAACAACAACAACAAAAAAGCCAAGAATTGGTATTTGTGGTACATAAGGCATCTAAATAAAACAGAGTAGAACATCTCTATACAATACAAAAACATAACTGTCTCCGACTGCAACTGGAGGTAGAAGTTGTTGTTAATGGAGAAGGGGAAGCCCAAACGCCATGAGCATACCATGATACCTGAATCCCTTAAGAAGCTAAATTGCGTGAACCACGTCCTCAATGATAACTCACACTAAGCCCTGCACTACGAAAAAATATATAAGTGTAGTATGAGTACCAACAACAACAAGTACCTAGTAGGCATCATAGGCCGACCAGGCGAGCATAAGGTACAAATAAAGCAACAATGAGAACAACATTAAAGGCAAGGTGATGACAATAAGGTAAGAACAAGTATGGCTAAGGAATAGTATAAACAGCAAGTAAGGCAGACAATCATCAAGTAAGAGATAGAGGAAACAAACCTGGTGTAGCTGGGAACCCCAATAATGGCCAGACTACAGTTAGCTAAGGGAATAACATAAGGCTATCTAGCAAAGTAATAGGATATTTTCTCACAACCCAAGGAAAACGGGCAACACATCCAGCTATACAAGGGAGACTAAATACACAAAAACCATCTATCTAATGTGAAAATAAGGCAAATCTAAGTAACGATAAGGCACACATACCTAGAGCTCCAGTGTGGTAACCAAGTAACACAAGATCATAGACTACCAAGGAATCATAAAGGTAAGAAAGACAACTAATATAGTAATAGAAAACAAGGCAATAAGGTAAGCATATCAGATAGCAAACAAAATCTACTGACCCCCCATCCCACAAGTAGGTACAACAAGATAACTTTCTAAGAAAACAAAGCCTACCTAATGCCCTATCCGATCGGTAGGCACAAATAAAACTTCTAAGAACCCAATGTGTCCTCCTCCTTAGGTCCGAAGGGAACAAACAAACTTGAAAGTACACGATGCACGGGGTAGTGAAGTATAAAAGTAACTATAGAACACCGTATGCTCCCCCTCCTACACGTGGATCGACAAGATGGACCCAATGAGAGATTGCATCCATATACCTATCCTCTCCAGTATACCCCTTCTCTGGTATCCTTACTGATCCAGAATGGTAGGGATCATGGTGGAAGACTGTGAGCCCTCTCCTATAACTCCCGCATCCTTAACTCATGCTCATATCCATTTGTGGCTTAGAATGTCGAGGTCATGCACTCGAAGCCAAATCATATCTCGATACCAAAATATCAAGCCCTCAAGTTGTAGAGGTTGCACACTTAAATCCAAATCATATTCTATACCATGGTCCTCAACATATGCCATATCTCGGTCTATAACTATTTCGTACCAAAGTGAGCGATAGTAGTAGTAGGTGATAGTTTGAAAATGATTTAATAATAGTGTGAAAAATTAGCTAACAAGTGGTTGCACAAAGTACACATATATAAGTAGAAGCACTTACAGATTTATTTAATGAAAAGTCCTGGTTTATTAGTCTATTAGGTCACCTTACATCTTGAACAAGTTTTATCTCTACTCTAGTAATCGATGCATGCTTGCAAACAAATATCTCCAACATATAAGGCATCTAACAGACCAATTGGAACCTCTCACTAATCATATCCCAAATCCACCTAGCAAGCACAATCCACTAGGCTCTGTATAGCTCGACCAAGGACCCACCTGCCTCAACTAGGGTGAATAGTACCCTCTCCGGGTATGCAAGTAACATAACCGCAAGTCTTGGGTGCTATAAAGAAACAACTCGATTGGCCAGAGACCACCAACTAACAAATATTGACCACAAAGGGCACACAAATCTATCTTGTGCCACTCACAGGCAATACAGGTATAATCCAACCTCGCAATAGATAGTCAGCCTAAACTATAATCCTACATCCCTACTAAGGAAAACCTAAGGGCTTGAGGGTACAGTAGCACACTCATGGGACAGAAAATCAAGGATCACAGTCACAAACCAACCACAAAGAGATCAATAGGGTAGACACTAGGAGGTAAAAATACCCCGAAATCATACAAAGCCCGTAGGGCACTACCCGATTAATAACTAGACCAAGAAAGCATAAAAGGGATGATAATCATAGCTAACATGGTATGAAGGCTGATCAAGCCTAAGTCAAAACCCCACATGCTAGCCAGTCACACTATAAGTACCATATGCATCGTACAGTCTAAGAAAAGGGAAGCCTAGCCTACTTGGTTAGCGATGAAGATCCTAAAAAAGAGCAACACAGATTATAAAGCTTCAAACACAGCCAAACCAGCTCAAAACTATTAAATTAGGTATCCAAGTTAAAAGATGAAGAATGATACCCATATTTCCAAGTACAATCCGAGTTGAAAATTAGGCCTAAAAATGGGCCTGTATACCCTATAGCCTGGAAAAATAAACTAAATAATAGGAGGTAGGACTCATCTCAAGGAATACGTGGTTTGAAAATGAGCTCAATTGGACCTCCAGGGAAGGTACTCAATTGGCCAACGAAAGTTCATACTAGTTATGAAAATTATTTCAAAAATTAAGAATGGAGAAAAAAGCATGCAATGCACCTAGAAATCGAAGGGACAAAGCTCACAATGACCACTGAACTCCCTGCAGTCCCACTATGAAATAAAATAAAGAATTTTACTAAATTCTTACTCCCATGGAAAATCCACCATTAAAGCATAACACCACCAAAGTTCAAAGAGGAAAAAGATGGATGAAACTCACCTTAAAAGATGAAGAAGGTTAGTAACTCTCCACACGAGATCCCTATGCTCAATCCTAAGGCTCAGAGGTAAAATTTAGGAGTTTGGAGTCAAGAACTAGATATATGAAACATAGGAAGTGACTAAAAATTTGAGGAACTAGAAATTATATACTTAGGTGTGCTACAATGCGACCATGCCCAAGGTCGCAACCTCAAACCAACGCTATCACACAAAAAAAAGAAAAGTAAACCTATTGCAATTGCATCACAAGGGCACGATCATGCTAAAGAGGAGAAGAAAATATTACTGCAATTGCGCTGAACACCTTAGACTGTAGATATTGCAGCAATAACTGAATTTCCAAGCGGGGGATAGAAATTGAAATGGAGTTCGATAGTAGAAAAAACTAAATGGAAAACATATATTAGACTTAATAGAATCAACAAAAATACCAACGGAGGTGGTTTGAGTAAAAAGAACCCCCCAACCTAAGCGAATAAAAAGCCTCAACTTTCTAACTTCAAGGACCCTCAAGATCAGCCCAGACACCTCCAAAAACACACCAATAAAACAAATAGCCCAAAATAAC
>JBDJHY010269605.1:0-19839 GCA_039654485.1 Withania somnifera
ATGGGAGATATATTTTCATAAAATAAATATTATTACGAAAAATGAAAAAATATATATATATATATATATTAAAAAATAAGGCAAGTCTCTAGGAAAAAGCAATACAATCACCTAAGATCTCCTCTTTACAATTTTTCGAGATCTTCAAGAGGTACTCAAAACTACATGACAACTGAATAAATGAACATGTGCATTATACATGTAAAAAAAAAGAATAGATTGTGATAGAGTTTTGATTTTAAGGCGTAAACCAAAGGAAGCATGAGATAGACAATACAAATCCCTTCGTCATTAACTTTTGCAGTCTCCAAATAGGATGAACGAAGTTGCAAACAAGAAACCCAAAATAGGGTAAGAGAGGGGCCTAATAGGTAATTAGGTGACAACATCATGTGAAGACTAAGGGTGATCTCAGGGGTAGGAAAATGCAAGCGATCAATTTCATCAACTTAGGAGAAACAGTCAGCTAGGGTGGTATGCTCCAAAACTTCACATGCTTGGCTAGGTAAAGCATCTTGACTATGCTCCCCTTGGAAAATTAATCCACCAATGGTAGTTACTCAACAAAGAGGGAAAGAGATTTCCCTAATTTTACTCATGACACCGAACATCGAGCAAGGGATGTGAAACTCCACAAGATGAGGAGGAAAAATCCTCCCTTAGTTGGGTGATTGATCTATCACTCCCTCTCGAACTTTCCTCTAGCTCCTACTCTACCTTTGATGATTCTTCCTAAGCAGCTGGTAGAACCACCACGTTCAAAGACAAAGGTGGATAAGAAATATAGGTAAATGCGGGAGTAGGTCATTAAGAGAATCTACAGCAAGTGTAGACATGAATAAAAAGATATGATCCTTCACCACTCAAAAATAGGTTTTATAAAAAAGGTGGTTAGTGAAAGAAAACACTCATTTTGAGCTCACATTACCAAGTATTTTTAGATCCAGGAATAAGGAGATCCCAGGTGGCAAATACATTTGATAAAATGCATCGATAAGGATTGTGTGCCACATGAGTAACAGGTGAGCATAGTCCAATTTTCATCCATAAAACTTAAAGATTACAAGGTTACATCTAATATAAACAAAAAAGTAAAAAAAAAAAGAAATTTAAATCCACAATTAAGGAACATTCTTGAGATAGAAACCACAAGAACTTGAGCTCCAGAGCCGAAATTTTCCTCTGACGACTTGGGACTGACGCCTTCGTTCGAGATGACCCACACCATTTGTTCAATCAAAATCTATGCTTTAGCTATCTCGACATCCAAGTCCATCTAACCAGAATTCGCCTCTTTAAGGACCATAATATAAGTGAGTTGGGTCTTGATTACCATCTTGAGAGGATTTATAATTCTGCCACTTAAGATGGCAGCTGTAAGCAACCTTATTTTTTCCTGAAGCCAATAGAGTTCCACCCGATCCAACTCCATATTAAGGTTCAATAGTCCAATCTTATTTGGATGATTAGTAATAGAGCCCCGAGATCTCTGGTAGAGTTCCACACCCAATTCACCCTAATGGTGAGAAACTCTTCGATCTCACTGTTTGAGAGCCTATGATAGACATCCATTTAAAACACCTATTGTCTCATTTGACCTCCTCTATATGAAGCTTAATATGATTCACTTTTGAGTTGCACCGTGAAAGGGACTCGTCTAAGAGGGATTGGTTTATCAGCAAGCTCAAATCCACTTCTAATATTGTGCAACGAGATTCCAATTCCTACTTTTCTTTTTTCCATAATTAAAGATTCTCTGTAGTTAAAAGATATCTAAAAAGGGAGGATAGATAAGGATACTAAGTTAAAGATAGAAAACATCTAATGGTCAAAATAGAAGAAATAACTATCTTACCCGTATTGAGGTCTGGAGACTCTCATTGGTCAGGATCTCGGGAGGAACTACATTAAGTCTTATCTAGTTTCCAGGAGAGACTAACGGATTGAAATAGCCTACCTCTATGGATAAGTGAGACAGAAATCAACATCATAAAAAGTTGACACGTGAGCTATATAACGTATCGATGGTTCACCTAGCGGGGATGGAAAGTAGCTGATAAGTGCATATAGATCAATAAAAAATTTTCCCAAAGAGGTATATAGACCATGATTAGGGAAAGACTGTACCCTTAGGATGGGGATCCCACCAAAAGGGTGTAGGGAACTAGAGAAGGTCTTGTGAGCAACCTCAGGGCTAGCAACAATTGAATATGGAAGGAAAATAGAACTGTTGCTGGCTTTACCCACACCATTGGCCTTCTTCTTAAGAGGTACCATAACCTTCTCTGAGTCACTTAGCACCACAATTACTCACTCAACTAGACTTTTCCCTCTTTGAGAGAAGGAGTGGTGGAAGGGCCACGAACTATCATTAATACACTAAGTGGCTTTAGGGGCAACCGTACATGCCCCCACAAGTTGAGGCTTATATAGAACTTGGGTTTTTCTCAAAAATAGGAGCACCTAAATTATGGTTGAAAATATGCTCGGGCCCTCACACCAGGAGTAACCTACAGAAAATAAATATAAGGGTATTAAGAAGGAAACTAAAAAAAGAAGAAAGAGATAAAGGTGGGAAAACTCTGAAACATGATTAATACTAAAGGAAAAGAGATAAACTAGGAAACTTTACGGTCCTATTTAGGTGCAAGATCCTCGAATCCTATTCTCTAAAGGGTCCAACCAAATCAAGGAAGCCATTCGAAGGTGTCCTCCATGCAAAAAATAAATAGTTTACTTGTTAATAGATAGTGAAGGTGTAACATCAAGGACTGGGGATTTAATGACCCGCTCGATCATTTACTTGAATTTTTTCTTTTCTTATACTTAGAGCTATTTGGTAGTTTCCCCAGGTCGTTTATGACTTGCTGAGATCGGTAGCTTCGTGCCCTGGTGACTCGTTTGCTCGTTATGTCAGTTTTCTTATTTTGAAGTTTCAATTTTGAAATAGCGGAACTCGAGATTAAAATAGTAGTAAATATACTCGAAATTAAATTTTGACAGTTTTGTTAGCTCTAAAATACCGACATTGGTCTAGGTAGATCCTAAGTTCGTGTTTTGGGCTTTTCATTTTGAGTTTGGGTTGTTATATGGAAATTCAGTCCAGCTGAACCCCATGTTGGAGCATGGGTAGTCTTTTGAGGATCAGAGCATCAGATTAAGATTCCATCAGCTTTGTAATGTTGATTTTGGGCTAGTTGAGTGATTAGTTTGCTTCCCGGGGTGCTCGGGCTTATTTTGAGTAGGTTTGTGGAATTCCTTAGTTAGGCTCCATTTTGATCCTTTTGACTTTGGGGTCTTTTTTTCTTAAATGACCTCGAATGGTCATTTTGTCAATTCCATTGAGTCTATGGTGTCTTTTCCACCCAAAATGCGGTTTTCATTTGTTCGAATTGGACTTCGGATGCTCGTTTTAGACCCCTTAGAGTTTTCCCCTTTATTTGAAAAGTTGTTATAAATCAAAGATCGCTCCAGCGGCTAGGAGTCACCCTGTAGAGGTCGCGCCTGTGCCTAGGAACTGCCCTGGAAGTTTCACCCAGGCAACTGCCCCAACATAGACGCGCCTACAGCCAAAAGGGCGCCCCAGCAACCCCGTGCCCTCTATAAATAGGGCTTCACCCCTCTCATTTTCAGCATTTGAGCTTTGTTTTTTAGTTCTCCCTTGCACTTGTAAGCTGAGTTCTGGGTTTTCTAAGTCTAGGAATTGAGGGGAGTCGCGGGGATGATTGGGGGAGTTCGCGACATGTAATTTTCTAGGTAATTCTCATTATGTTCTGCTTTTCTTTAATTGTGAAAAATGTTTTTATTTAATTAATTTAGAAGTAGTTTTACCCTTCAATTTGATATCTCCTAAAGATTATTTTCAGACCACGAGTCAGCCAAGCTAAGGGCTACATGCTAGTATATTTAGTTTGTATTTTTGGGTTACGGGGCCCACTTCCCGACCCGGGTTGCTAATTGCAATATGGGTCTTATTTTTCATATTGATCCCTGTACTTGTAATATTTCTTAGTTTTGGGTGATATCGACTATATTGGAGCTTCAAATCCATGGTGTGTGTACACCGGGGATTTTCACCGGCGTCCAGGTAGGCTAGGTTTACTTTGTGCACTATAGAATGGGTTGATATTATTATGCTTGTGAAATGGCTAGTAGTGTGGACTAGGTTATTTAGGTTATTCCTTATTTCTCTATTGATATTCTATATGTTTTTCGAGCACCTATGAGGGGGCATAGAGTGCGAAGGGTTGTATGCCCGGGTACTTGGGCCATTATACTGAGGCCACTGACCTCAGGAGCTATTTTAGCTGTTACATGATGAGTGTTGTGAGATGAGCTCTTAGTTGGTGACCTTTGGCCGATCCTAGACTCCGTTTACTTTCCGCTTCTGTTAGTTTTATTTGTTGCTATTGTATTGATATTCTTACATGTATTTACTGTTTGGTCTGGAGACTTGGCACTAATGTTGAGAGGGCGAGGCCCAATTATTGACATTGACATGGGATGTGTGTCCGATGTCGTTATTGACACTGACAGGGTGTGTGTGCTTAAGGTTGGTACTGTTCTACTTTACTTCCTGCACCCCTATATATTTCTTTATGTATGGTGTATGCTCACCAGGCTTAAGGGGGAAGTCACGATGGGTTTTACTGTGCTGTTTGTGCTTACCAGCAGGATGGGGTGCTAGGTAGGTTTTGTTGTGTTGTTTGTACTTACCGGTGGTATGGGACACTGGAAAGCTTTTGTGTGTTTACTTTTATTCCTCATTTAGTGGTATTCTTCTATTTGACCCTTATTCATGTTTCTTGCGTATATGGTATCATGGTTAGTGGGGTTTGACTAAGCTGGAGACCAACTATGTTTTCTTACTTCATTTTGGGTTTCAGATTTTGGACTCTGTAGCTTGTATCTACCATTCTTAGTTCCTGTAGTTCTATACTAGTACATTCGATATCTTACTCTTCTGCTTATTATTAGTCTTACTGCTTCTTTAACTATTTCTTTACGATTGGTTTGCTTTATTACTTGCATTTTATTTTAACCCAGTCGGTCGATGATGTCTACTGGGTACCTTATTTGGTACTCATGCTGCACTTCTGTACCTTTTTCATGGTGCAAATACCGATAAGGGTTATCAGCGACGTCGTGATCGTGCGAAGTAGACCTAGCTGATTTGTGGAGATTAAGGTGAGCTTTGCCTTCTTAGCCAACCGTGATTTCCTTGACTCTAGCTTGCTTCATTTGGTCTTTAGAAGGCCCTGCATTGTATTACCCTTTATAGGAGATTTATATTTTATATTTTTCGTTGATTTTGTTTAGTAGCTCTACATACTTCTGACACCAGGTTTTGGGATTCGAGTTTTGTATGATTCCCTGTTGTCTTTCATTATGTATTATTTATGCTTTCCTGTGCTGCATTATTTATTCATAGAATTTATAGCCCATTGCACTTAGCTCTGGGCTGTAGGGTTAGGCTTGTCTACAGGAGGGTTGTAGATGTCATCATGACCTGATATTTTGGGTACTAACAGAGTTGTATCAGAGCTTAGGTTCACCGATCTCATTGGCATTGGGGCAAGTACCTAGTAGAGTCTTATGAATCAGTGTATAGAAATCCACATCCGCTCCTTGGGAGGCTACGGGGTACCTTAAGAAACACCATCCTCCTTTGAATTTTATTGTGCGTTATTATTCAAATTCTTCTCGAACTTACCTTGACCTCATTCCTTTGACGATGATCTGTACTAGAGGATCTTTAGTAGATCGAAACCCTCCCCCAGCGAGCCAAGAAGGGGTAAGGGAGGATGATTAATCGGTTGCTACTACCCCAACTACTTCATAGCCTTAGGTACCCTCCATAGTAAGCAAAAATGCATTTGAACAATAGTAAACAAAGTGTATAAAAAATGCATTGGGACAATAGTAAACAAAATGCATCCTATATGCTTCATTTATTGGGAGTTGTATGCATATGTCTGCATTAGACCTGATATTGCCTTTATGGTAGGAATACTTAGTAGATATAAAAAATAACCCTTGTTTTGATCATTGGAAAGTGGGTAAGATAATTTTGAGATACTTGTAAGGAACAGAGAATTTTAAGCTCACATACAAGTATTCTAACTCATGGAAAGTCATTGAGTGTGATGACTCTATTTGTTATTCTTGTATTTTTTCACTTTCTTCCATTCTAGAACTTTTTTGTAGCGTCCCTAAGTCATTTATAACTTATCAAAATCAGTGGTTCAACTCTCAGGTCGTTCGTTTGGTTATTATGTCGGATTCACTGTCTTAAGGCTTTATATTATGATATCATTGACACGGGTCAACATCCCTTAGAAAGAAACTCAAAACTAACTTTTGACAGTTATGTTAGCTCCGAAATGTGGATTTTGATCTAGATAGACTCTTGGTTTGTGTCTACAAGCCTTTCTTATGATTTTTTTTAGATTTTCATGTTTTGTGTGTTTTAGAGTACAAAGTTTGACTTTGATTGACTTTTGATTATCAGACCATTGGATTGAAAATCTTACTGCATCAGCTCTAGAATATCGAGTTTGGGTGAGGTATTCATTCGGGTCTCAATATAGCCGAACTCATTTTAAGTACTCAATTAGAATTATGAAAATTTGGATTGAGGATTGACTTTAGTCAACATTCCATTAAATTAATCACCGATCAAAATTTCTTCAATGCCATTGAGTTCAGATTTTCATTTTCATACAATGTACATATTTGGGTTGTCTTTAGTTCCGAACACAATATGAAACTCCATGTAAAGCCTCATTTTCAACCTTGGTTCCTATCATGGACCAGCTTTGTCCAGGCCATTTCCTCTACAGGATTTTGGTCCAGTCTATCATGATTGAGGAGGGTTGAATATTTCTTCTACGCCATCACAGTATCCTTGACCTCCTTATCTCTTTGTGATCACGATCATCTCCTTGCGATAGTGATGCCTCATCTTTTTGTACTACATGATCACGATCCTTCCTGACACGATTGTAAAGATTTTTTTTCCCTGGCTTCTTCATTCATGGTAAGTAGTGTCGCGAAGCACTATTCACCTAGCTATATCAATAGTCCAAATACGACTTTTTGCCCATTTTCTCCTTTTTATCCAATCTAAAATCCCATTATTGAGCTTGTAAATTCATGGGTCTTCATTATTGAGCTTGGTAAGTATTAAGAAATATTTCTAATCATTTTTCCACCATTAATTTGTAAGTTTTCACTCTAATTTCTTTGAAATTGCTCCATAAATTTCCTAATTTCTTCTACTTATTTCCTCACTTTATTTATTAAATTATAGTTTAACTCCTCTTAGCTCCAATTTTTGTATGATTTCCCTATGATGTGAGGAACATTTTGGTACCATTTATTCAAAGTTTCGAGTTTGCGAGCCAGTAGGCCTGTTTTGACCCATATTTTAACACCAACTATAATTATAGATTTGTGTGTATTATTTAACTCACATTAATGTGTAGATTATTAGTTTGCAAGTTTCATAATCATTCCAGCTAGTTCATGTATTTTTGGAGGTGTTTGAGCTATCCGGGCTACTTCTTACTCAGTATTTGCGAGCTTATCTTCGAATAAAAGGTACTATGGCTTAAAATCTTAGACTTGGATTATCTAGGAAATGGTGGATTATCTAGGAAATAATAGTACTAATTAGTATCTTTGTGCTTGAAATTTAGGTTGGTACCCTTCACCCTATCCTCTTTTTAGTCTAATTTTTATTTTTTCCTTTGATGTTGTATTATGATTATGTTTTACTCCCTGACCTTGAGTAGTCTTTACTAACTTTGTGACATATATGATGGGATTATGGGTAATTATCATAAATATCAAACTTGGATAATTATGATTTCGTGTTGTAGTGACCATGCTTTTGTAGGGCCGACAGGACTTTCTGTGATCTTGTGATGGTGTACGTTATCATTCATGCATGTCACATCATGAAACTAACATTTTACACATTGGTTTCCACTTTATATGGATGAGATCCTAGTATCATTGGTTTTGGAACCTTATATGGCCTTGAGGGTCATTTTTGTATATTGATGACTTTTATTAATTGAGATTTTGATAATGAAAATTGATAATAGAGATTTGATATTACTGTATAATACTAAGAAGAAATTGATTATGGAATGGATTATTTATCTAAAAAGGGTTGTTTCGTGGTTTTTCCTTAAATCATTTTAGACCTAATTGTCAATTGGGCATCCGATGCTCCTGTTTTCCTAAACTTGTTTTAGTCAGGTAGTAAAAACTGGCATCGAGTACTATGACCTTGATAGCACTTATAGCTTCATCTAGATGTCAGATGCTGAATATTATCCATTACCTAATTTTGTCCCAAATGTAGTTGGGAATGAATATTGAGTTTTTGACCCGGTGACGCCTGGGAACATGCATTAAGACCCGTGATTTGATGTTTATGATATTAAGTATTTAGATTTAGTTATGAGATTCGATTTTGATATTTGGTTATGAGATTATGAGATAGTATTTGGGGACTCCCTCAATGGGCCCTGTCGATCCAGTCTGCAGTCGAATGAGGGGATGACCTATCTATGACTTTGATAGGTTCCAAATTCACGAGATACAGATCCGGGAGGGGATGCATACTATATTAAACATCGTTACCATTTAATTCATATCTATGTTACCTTCCACACTTGTTTTCATGGATGTATCTTTTGATTGTATAGGAGGCCAGTGAGCGAGATTTACTTGCTTGTACCTTCAGGTGGGATGGGGTGCCAGTGGCTGAGTTTGAATTATTCGTTTTGGATTTATCCACTACTATTTATGTTCTTTACTATCGATTTTCATTTGATAACTACTTTGGTTTGGACTTGCCTAGTGAGTTTTGGTTTATGTGGGGCATTCCACTTGGTTATGCCTTCTTCCTTCGTACTTTATTGAGGTTACCGGTACACCACCCTTATTTATCTTTCTTACTTGATTCTCTATAGAAAGAACTCAGGTACATCTTCATCTCTTTTATCTAGATTCTTTTATTACTGTAGTTATCTAGCTCTATTATTTGTTGCTTGTTTGATCTACTTATCTGTAGCTAGCGCTAGTTGTCAATACTTGTGTTCTTTGATTTCTGTGACTTATTTCCTTCACTATATGATTTTACTATTTTTACATATTATATGAGCTAGTCATCCTATGATTCCTACTAGGTACCAGTTATTTTTGGTGCTCATGGCACACTTTTGTATCTTTTTTATGTAGACAAAATTAGGACTGTTAGTCGTTTGTTCTAGGTTATACTGATACATTATTGTTGAGGTAGATAATGGCTACTGGCGTTCGAAACTTTTTTTTTACCTTTTCTTACTTTTCCTTTTGTTATTTACTTTCGAGATAGACAGAGTATTTTCTGTTTCAGACATATGCTCTAATTAGTGTCTTATGTATTGGATATCAGGTTTTGGGATTTTTTTTTATTTGTATTAGACTTGTGTGTTTTCTTCCTTAGTTTTGCTATTATCTTACACTATCAATTGTTATTTTCGGTTCCTGTACTTGTTGGGTAGTTCTCATACGGTGGATGTAGGTTCTCTCATGACCTAAAAAATTGGGTTATGACAAATTGGTGTCAAATATCTAGGTTTGTTTATGCCACGGTACATAAGCTAGTATCTATTAGAATCCTACCGACCGGGTAAGATGACATCCGTATTCTATCTCAGGAGGCTGCAGTGACATATTCAAGAAACCCATCTCTTTTCACTTTCATATGAAGCGTGCATCCTAGTAGGTCCCTTGAAATTTTTATTATTTTAATTCACCTCTTCTGCATATGACACATCTAGAATCTTAGGCAGTTGTAGTATATAGGAGGCCTACTGTACTTTTAGTTAGAGCTTTATCTAGGATTCGTTCTAACGGTCAATTTTGAGGTCGAGGACGTGTTATTATTTTTCCATTCATAAAAGATGTTATATCTATTAGAGCTTCAAAGGTTAAGCCTAATCCTGTTCGGGTTTGACAGTCTCTTGGTGTCCTACGATCAGCTTATGTTGCACCTGAGTTAGCACTAACAATGTTTATTGCTACTCCCTTCTTTAAGAGATGCTTCTTAGGATTTTGAGATTATTGAATGGTATACCAAAGTCAGGGATATAACCCGGTGTTTGGGGTAATGCTCAGGATAAACTGAGTTCAGAGGTATGATACAGGATTCCATGTCAGTTTCTGAGTATAAGGCTAGATTCCATGAATTTGGTTGGATGTACTTCTATTATCTTTCTTTCTGAGCATGAGAGGAACTAGATATTTGTTAATAGATCGATATTGCTTTTGTCTACCACTTGAGCCTTTGGTAACTGTGGGCTATTCTTTCACTTAGGTTACTGGCCACGCAAGGTTTATAGAGGGTCTATTTTGGGATGCATATAGAGGCGGTGATCAGGGGCCTCAACTCGGGAGTAATTTCTGTGATTGTGTGTCAGGAAATAAGGGTCAGTTTTTTAGAAATGTTCATGTAGTTCTACTAACTTTAGATGGGGTTCAGCAAGGTCCTCGTGGATAGAGTTTTGGGTAAACTTTGAGGAATATTTCTCTGAGATTAGTAGGACATGGTGGCAATGTGGGTTCAAATGGATTATCTTGTATGGTTAAGCTGTATGGGTCGTGCTATGTGTGTGGAGTTATAGGTCATATTGCTGCAGATTGCACACAGTAGGGGTCAGATCAGACACCAATTCATCTAGTTTTAGATTCTTTTAAGACAGTATTATTATCAGCCAATGGTAGTGCTTAGCATAGTGAGTTAGGTGGTCAGAGTGTCTGTCAGACTATGGGTGGTACTTTCTTTAGGGTTTCAGGTCCTGATGTCCATTCTAGTTCTATGAGGGATCTTGATTGGTACTAGTGGTTAGGGTTATGCTTAATATGTGGTGACTCCAGTCATTTTTGTAGGTATTTCCCTCAGGGTTATTTGTTCGTTTAGTGTGGAAATTTCAGTCATATTATTGCAGAGTGCACCCAGTGTAGAGTGGTCCATTGCTCAGCCTATCCAGGTTAGAGTTCTCTTGAGGCCTTAGTCGCTACAATCCTATGTTTGAGTTCTTAGTCCGCGATTAGTTACCCATAGCTTTATTTGTCTTTTATATGTGGTGCTTCTCTATATTTTTTTAATTTTCTCTCTACTTTTTGAGTTTGGACTTATGTGCCCTTATTTTGCTTCTATGCTTAGGTGCTCCTCCATTTTATCTCATTATTTGTTTTCTCTGTGATGAGATTAGGTTTTGAATATATATTGATGGTGTTATTTATTTCCACCTTAGTAGTTGATCTCTTAATAGTGGATTGTGATGTTAGATCTTGTCAGGTAGTTGTTGAGAAGCTTGTCGGGTAGCTATTGCATCAGATTCGTTCCATGATTTTTCTTCGCGTGCTTCTGGTAGCATGATAGGGGGTTCATTAGCCATGCACCATTTGGAACTTCTCTAGCATTCAGTCCAGCTGTTTAGTTATGTGAATTTGTTGGGCTCATTTATCTTTTACTCGTGGTATTAGCTTCGATGTTTTGTTCCTTTTCTGTCTCTTTTTTTATGAGTTGTGATTGAGTTGACCAAACCTTCTATCTGGGGCAGGGTTATGATTTTGGATTTTGAGTTAGAGATGGGCACCAACCTATATTCTGCCCTCTATTCTATCTGATTTTTATTATGTTGAGAGAACTTGAGGTTCGATTTTAGAGTTCGTTTAGTGATGGCTGAGACTAGTCATAAATATGTTCTTGTATTTTTCCTCCATAGTTGATTCTTTAGTAGTGGATCGAGGGTGTCAATTATACTGTGGGCCTTCCTATGATTCTAGTTTTCTAGTGGATATGGATTATCCGTCAAATGGTTAGTTGTGATGTGATCTTCAGTTCAGGATAGCTTCTTGGGTTTTTCTGGAGTGTAGGTTAGTATCTTGAGTTTATGCTTAAGTGAGTGTTGGTTATTAACCTGAGTCAATCTTCTTACCTTGGTCCATTACATCAGATTCATGAAGAGGGTGTATAGTGGTATTGTAAGGATTAGGGGCGTATTGTGGTTTGGATTTGGTTGACTCCTCCATCTAAGGTTCTAGAAATGTCATGCTTGATAGTGTGATTTTAACCACATGTCAGGGTATCTATTCAATAGCGTGGTCACTTACTCATGTGCTTTCGATATTACCTTCACTTCACAGATTGGGTAAAAGTTAGGTAATTAGGTTATGGGTCTGAGTTACATTGGCTCCTTGATTTGGATATTGACACACTTAGTTGGGGACTAGTACACCATGGTATCTACATTATTTCTCTGTGTTTAGGTTATTATTGTATTCTGATATTCCACCTCTCTCTTTCAGATTTGTTCAACCGTTGTGTTTGGATATGAGATGGATATAGGCTTGAATAGGGGTCCTTTTATCTTAGCCTATTTTTCTTAGAATCGTATCCACAAATCCATTATTCGGTTGCATCATATGTACTATTTCCACTGCGAATGGGTTCGTCTATCAAGGACTAAGATGAGTGATGATGGATTTCCTTTTCGAGTCTATTGTACAACTAATAGGAAATTCCTACAGGTTTTAAGTCGTGAATTTGGAGGCCTACACTTGGTCTATGGAAGGGAACCATTATTTTACGTGTTCTATCCTTTTGAGGATTTTGTTTGAGGTTCATTGTAATTCATGGAGATTATTCAAAACGGGATTAAGTTAATTCAGTCTGCGTAGCAGGTTTGTCCTTACTTCTCAAGGAGGTGGTGTTTTTTATTTGTTATTAGTTAATTGATGGGTTACTTATTTTGGTTGCAATTGTCTAATTAAGTTAATTCATTCTTTCCTCTCGGTTCGGTTTCCTTTATATTAGGTGAGTTGTTTAGGTTGTTCTCGAGAGCTGAGTTGATTACATATAATATTGATCATTATTGTGTCAAACCCTGGGGTGCAGTTGTTTCTACTTCGAGGTTTTGATTCAGGTTGTGTTTGGGTTTTCACAGTTAGTGACCAAATTATTCTTTTTATAGGATCTATTTTGGGTTGAGGAAGGTTTTTATTAGAAATTTGTGTTCATCGATCAAGATAAGTTACTATAAGTATTTATGGGTTTTATACCAGATAGTGTGATGGGTTTTGAGTCTAGGCTACAGATGATGAGTTGGTTAGTGATTTTTAGTTTCGTACTTGGTTAATGTGATGTGTGATTTGGGTTCCATCTTAGGACTCTTTTTGGGCATCTCTTCTTAGTCTCCGTCCGTTAGCACTATGATATGGTTTCAACTATATGGTAGGTATTTTGGGAACATTTGTGTAGTTTCAAGGATGATTTTAGCAATTGCATGAAAGTCTGTGATCATTTAATCTTGTGATATTAAGAAGTTGGTGTTTTTTGGACTTACTGACAGTTGAAGTCCAATGGATGTGTTCCCTTGCCTTTGGGAGCCATTTGAGAGAGCTGGTCCTATGTGGTCTGTGTTACCATGTCTCGGTGTTTTTTTCCGTTCTTTCCCCTTTCTTTAGACTTTCAAGGATAAAAGACTTTTACTAGTGGATGTTGTAATGACCCTTCTGATTATTTTTGCGTTTTTAGCACTTTTTTGCATCTTAGAGATTTTTTGTAGTTGCTTTAAATCATTTCTGACTTATTAGAACCGTTGGTTCGATTACCGGGTCTTTCGTTTGGCTGTTATGTCATATTCTCTATCTTAAGGCATTAACTTTTATATTCTTGACCCTGGTCAACATTTCTTGAAAACAAACTTGGAACCAAATTCTGATGTTTTTGTTAGCTTTGGGACGTGGATTTTTGTCTAGGTGCCTTTGACCTGCTTAACTCTTCGCGATCGTGTTTGTCTCCTCGTGATTGCAATGCCGTAGTTTTTTTCTCTACACGATCGTGGTCCTCCTTAACACGAGCGCAATAAACAAGACTGCAGTCGTGAAGCACTGTTCACCTGGAAGTATAAATAGTCCAAATTCAACTTTATGCTTTTTTTCTCCTTCTTCTCCATTCTAGAACCTCGTTGTTGAGATCTTGTAAATTCATATATATTCATTATTGAGTTTGGGAAGCATCAAGAAACGTTTTGAATTAATTTTCCACCATTAATTTGTAGGTTTTCACTCTAATATTTTTTAAATTGCTTCATAGATTCTCTACTTTCTTCTACTTATTTCTTCACTTTATTTCATAAATTCTAGCTTAATTCTTACTTGTCTTGGCTCTAAAATTTGGGTATGAGTTTTCTATAGGGTGACGAACTTTTTGGTACCTTTTGTTCAGAGTTTCGGGTTCACGGGTCCATTGGCCCATTTCGACCCATATTTTTACCTCGTCTATAATTATAAATTTATGGGTATAATTTGACTCATACTAATGTGTAGGTTATTATTTTTCTAGTTTCGTGAGCATTCGAGCTCATTTGTGTATTTTTGGAGCTATTGGAGTTATGCGGGATGCTTTCTACTTAGTATTTGTGAGCTTATCTCCGACGACGGGTAGGCCATAGCATACGATCTTATACTTGGCTTATATGGGAATTAGTAATACTAATTATCATCCTTGGGTTGGGAATTTTAGGTTGGTACCTTGATCTTGTCCACTCTTTAGTTCAATTATTATCTTTTGCTTCGATGTTGTATTATGATTATGTTTTACCCCGTGACCTTGAGTTGTCTGTACTAACTGTGGAACATAGATGGTGGGATTATGCATAACTTCCGTGAGTCCCCGATTTGGATAATTGTTGATTTCGTGTTGTATTGATCCGTGCTTATGCAGGGCCAACTGGAATTTCTATAATCTAATAATTGTGATTATGTACGTTATTATTCAGGCATGTCATCATTATGGAATTGAGACTTTATTCATTAGTTTCCACAATTTATATCCTAGAGCCCTGTATCGATTATTTTGGAACCTAGCATATTCTTGAGGGTCATTTTCATATATTGATGAGTTACATTAATTGAGATATTGATAATAAAAATTGATCATAGATATTTCGTAATACTTGCCAATACTATTATGAAATTGATTCATGAATGGATTCTTTATCTAAAAAGGGTTTTTTTTCATGGTTTTTCTATAACCATTTTAGACTTGATTATAGACTGGGTACCCAGTACTCCTATTTCCCTAATTATTTTAGTCTAGGTCCTAAAACCTGGCACCATGTACTATGACCTTGCTAGCACATATAGCTTCATACTGATGTCAATTTTTGAGTATTATCCATTACCTAATTTTTTTCCTAGATATAGTTGAGAATGGATATTGAGTATTTACTTGTTTTAGACTCGGTGACTCTCGGACAATTAAATTGAGACCTGTGATATGATAGTTATGATATTCAGTATTAAGATTCAATTATGAGATACAGTTATGAGATTCAATTATGAGATAGTATTTGGTGACTCCTTCCATAGGCCCTGCCGATCTAGGTTGCAGCCAGCCGAGGGGATGACCTGTCTATGACTCCTATGGATTCCTCCTTCGCGAGACAAAGATTTGGGAGGGGATGTATACAATATTGAGACACCGGTACCATTGCATTCGTGTATGTGTTACCTTTTGCACTTGTTTTCCTTGATATACCTTATAGTTATATGGGAGGCTAGGGGGTGAGCTTTACTTGTTTGCACCTTCTGGTAGGATGGGGTGCTTGATACGAGCACGAAAAGCACCAATCATGCTACCAAGAGAATCCAATTTGTGAACGACATAAAGGCACCAAATGAGACTCAAAAATATGTAATTGGGTTAAAAGGAAGGCAGACTCAAGTTGGAAAGATAGCTTGGGCATGATGAAAGACTTCAAGGGGTTGAGTTGATGAGACCCAAACTTGAGGGGTCAATGTGACAACTTAAAGACTTGAAGGACTATTTTGTTATATTGAGTAACTTTTGAGCTCAATTGTATTTATTAAATAATTAGACTACTATAAATAGGTAGTTTTGCATTATTTTACACAGACTTTGATGAACAAACACTTAAACTCTTTTGAGAACTTAGTTCTTAGACTAGAATAACTTAGTCATAATTTAGGATAATCGTAGTGAGTGATTTAGGGTGGATTCCCTTAGTTGGTATTGTAACTTCTTTTGCATTCAATTGAAGGTTTCAATTTGGTTTTTAGTGATTGTTTGTTGGAATTTATAGTTAACCATTGGTTCAATTGAAAGGTGAGGGTAACCAGTCCTTTATTGTTCATAAACCAATGAGTTTATTATAAGTTGTCGCATATATTTTTTCTTTATTTTTTTCTCCCCCATTTTCATGTGCCTTGTGCGTCGATTTGCATCAGTGCCAGCTGATGAGTTTGACTTGTTTGTATTTTCTTCATCCGTTACTGCATATGTTCTTTACTATCGGCTTTCATATTATAACTAATTTGGTTTGAATATGCCTAGTGATTTTTTGTTTATGTGGGGGATTCCACTTGGTTATGCCATTTTCCTTTGTAATTTATTGAGGTTATCGGTAAACCACACTTATTTATTCTTCTTACTTGATTATCTATAGCTTGAACTCAAGTACTTCTTTATCTCCTTTATCTGGGTTCTTTTGTTACTGTAGTTATCTAGCTCCATTATTTGTTCTTTATTTTCTCTACTTATCGATAGCAAGCATTACTTGTCTATATTTGTGTTCTTCGATTCTGTGACTTATTTTCTTCATTATCTTCTTTTACTTCTTTTATTTATTATATGAGCCCAGTCGTCATATGATTCCTATTGGGTACGCATTGTTTTTATGCTCATACTACAGTTCTACATCTTCTTGGTACAAATGTGAGTGTGAGTATTCGTCTCTGATTCCAGATTGTGTTGATTTTCTGTTGCTACGGTGGATAATTTCTTCTAGAATTCAGAGATTCTCTTTTACCTTTTCTTACTTTTCCTTTTGTTGTTTACATTTGAGACATACAATGTATTTTCTATTTTAGACTTGTGCTTTAATTAGTGGCTTATGTATCAGATATCAGGTTTTGGGGATTTTTTTTTATTGCATTATACTTTCGTGTGTTCTTCCATAGTTTTGATATTGTCTCCACTCCATTTGTTATTTTTGCTTCATGTACTTGTTGGGTGGTTCTCCTACAGTGGGTTGTATGTGCCCTCATGACCTAAGAAATTAGGTCACTGTAGGTGCCCTCATGACCTAAGAAATTAGGTCGTAACAAATTGGTGTCGGAGTCTGATTGGGGTGGATATAAAGATAGTGGTAAACTATTGTTACAACATCCAAAATGAAAGTTAAATTTATAGCACGCTATGAAGCCACATCACATGAGTTATGGTTGAAGAATTTCACTTTTGGCCTTAAAGTTATAGATTCTATTGTAAGGCCATTGAGATTCTTTTGTGATAATTTAGTTGCGGTATCCTTTTCAAAGAATAAGAGTGGAAGCCATAGTAAGAATAGCGACATAAATTATTTGATGGTTAGAGACCATATCAAGAAGTAAGATGCCAATTTTGAACATATTAGTACTGATATGATGATTGTCGATCCTATAACTATAAGTTTACCAGCTAATATTCTCAAGGATCATGAAACCTGCATGGGCCTTAATAGCTCGTTGTAGTCTTACTTTTATTATCTAACACTTTGTCTAGACATTATCATTTTTAATTTTACATGACAATCCACATTTTTATTTTAATCTATTATTTTGTCATATTTGGATCAAATAAAGTTGGACTTTGAATGACTTATATTAAGTTCATCCATAATGTTATTGGACACTTTGTTTAGAACGTATTGTATAATGTAATACATGGAAGAAAGTTCTTGATTAAAGAGCATGACCACTATGATTCTTATATTAATATATTCTTGACAAATTTATTATTGCATAATTGTTGAGTGTATATACGTTTATGGCCATATGTTTATTTTCACTCATAAAGGATTGTCTGATTTTGATACATGGATCAAGTGGGAGAATGTTGGAAAACACGTCTCTTTTAAAGACTTTATGTGACCTACGTATTTCTGCTAATAAAATATTTATCTTGTCACTCAAGTAAAGTAATAAATCATTCAATCAGTTTTCCTTCAAGTTATGCATATATCGTAATTTTTTTGATGGGAAGAAATTAATATTGAAGTCCAAAGGGTTAAAGGATTTGCTAAAGAGCTCAAGCCTACTTATAAATATGTTTGTAACTCCACTAATTTGGCATCCTAATTTTGAGATAGACATAGGCTAAAACACTCAAAACTTGTGTCAATTCTCTTTCAAGTTACTTTTGATTTTCTTCCGACACTTGAAAAATTATAGTTGAAAGTACATTTCTATTTATTTTTTGCTGCATTTGCTTTGTAATTGTGAGTTGAAATTCAACAAATACATGTTGTTGACCCCAATTGATTCGTTTTAGACAAGGAAAAAACTGACTAATTTCTATAAGAAAACTGATTCACGACAATTTTCGAGATACGGTTGAAGATCAATTCCAAGCATTTGGCACGTATGGTCACACAAAGACTCCACGATATTCAACTTAATGGTGAACTTTTGGGACAAGATAGGCTCTTATGAATCTCTATTTCTCTCTAAAATTATATTTTTTTGGAAGAACTAGAAAGTAACCCCTAAGGACTTTCCTTCATACACCCATTAAACAAACCTTAATTGATATTACAAACCAAGCAGGTTGTTGGAATTTTTCTAATCAAGAATATTTAATCGTCAATCGAAACAGCAATACGAACCTACATATTTTAGCTATTATTTACCCACGCAAAATCATACTTTGAACCCTTACATATCTATTACTAAGAAATAGTGAAGGAGAACTGGGTGAATGCTAATTCTTTAAACATATTTTGTCGAAGATAACATAATCAATCACTGTCCGTGTTCATTCTTATGCACACAATCTTAAATCTCTATCCCAAATTGATGCACTTTGAGATAGCCACGACTAGAGATAGTTAACATGGGAGCTAAGCTCGAAGAATATGGAGACTAATCAGGGAATTAACTAAGATATTAGCTAAGAAATATAGGAAGAGATAGAAATTAATATTATTTCACTGAATGGTTAACAATGTACATCAACTATAGTATTTATACAAGTAGGATCAAATAACTATACTTTAACAGATCCCTAATTAACAAAGAGACGGTAAATAATGTTAACTATTTTTCTGAAATAATAAATGTCTAACTCATTCTGTGAACGGTGAAATATGAGCTAATATGAGTTGCTTCAATCCTTTAAGCTTCTAATCGTGTATCAATACCGCCTATTTGAAGACCATGCTTATCCTCAAGGCTGAAATGAAGGAAACCTATAATGCAATTTACTGAGAAGCTCCCAAGTAGGCTGATTAGTATCAATACCAAGCCATTTGACTAACACCTGATAAGCTACCTTGTTTCCACGCTTGACCATCCTTCTATCCAGTAGAGACTCCGGAAGAGGGCAATAAGGACTATACTGTAAGAAATATATATTTTAAGCAACGGAAATATTGACATAATCTTTCTCTTACGTGAATAATAAATAGCACAACCAACATGTATGACATACAAAGTGTGCTGAAAATTAAACCGAGACTTACCTCTCGAAGCGTAAATACAGTTCTTGAAGCGAAGCCAGATCCAGATCTACGATCTTGTACAATGATCCTAAATTCACTCTTGAACTCTCTCAATATTTTTGTGGGCAAATATTGTACAAAACCATCATCTAATTCCATGTTAGGAGGACCCTATTTATAGATTTCTAGGGAGATCATCTATAACAAAAAATAGGAGATCCTTTCCCAGTCCAAAATAGAAGAGAATAAGAAGACCACACTTTGCCCGAAA
>JBDJHY010269616.1:0-10374 GCA_039654485.1 Withania somnifera
TGATAGCAAATTGTTATGACTGGATTTTGCGGATAATTATGGCACCTACTATACTGCCAGTAGGTGAATCAAACCCCGTAGTCTGTAGCCGAAGTGGAGTACTACTACATTAAATGCGGAAGTATACCAAAATTCAAGAGAAAATAATAATTTTGTGGAATTATTTAAGAACGAAATAACCACCTAAAATCTGGTATCAGTGTCAACGAACCACTAAGTATAGAATGATAAAACTGAAGTAAATGTAATATGAAGATGTCTCTGAAATACTATAGAGATCAATAAAATATAAGTCCGAAGAGAAGCAGGAACAAGTTGGACACCAAACTCACCCTGAATCTCTGATGTGAATAAAATCCAAATGAACAGCTATTTGTATATCACGAATGGCAACCTGTACTCGGGTCTGCACATGTGCAAGTGTAGTATGAGTACAAATCGCTGAAACAACCCATACCTAGTAGGCTTCAAAGTCCCACTGAGCATATAACAATAATAAAAGCAGTAAATAACAAAGTACAAGAAAAAGGGTCATAGAAGCAATAGTAAAATACAAGAAAACTAGAACTCAAGTACGAAACAAGTGTCACAAAGACTGATAGTGCTAGCTAAGCACATAACAGAATCGCAGGCAATGGAAGAGAACATACCCAGCATCTTCACAACAACATATGTGAAATATAACACAATAAATGAGAGTCAAAGAAGATAGGCATAGAACATGGTCGGTATACCGGTAACCTCAAGTGAAAGGATGAATAATTGAATAAGATTGCAAAGCACTAATCCCACATAACATGTAATAATAAGGAAGTAGTAAGGACAACTATGCATTGATACGAATCATAAAGTAAAGCAATTAAACACTAAAAAGTCCCCCATAAGGAAGTACACTGAAGAAAACAAGTGCAGAAAAGTAACATACATATGATCGTTATTAAAAGCTCACATTCCACTTTCAGAACCATAATCAATCTCAATTGGCACATAGTGCCCAGCAATAGTATTATCTCGCTGGCATCTAGTGCCTCATATCAGTGTTATCCCGCTGGCACATAATGCCCCATATCAGTGTTATCCCGCCATTACATAGTGCCTCATATCAGTTATATCATATTCGTAATATCTGCAAGCCGTACTCGGCAAGTGAAGGTGTTCAACGCCGATGTATATGGTAGTATCACTTATGGTCCTCAATAATCGATATCATCATGTTTCCACAACCGCTAGTACCACGTGTCAAAGAGCAATACTCACTACCATACGACAATGATCTTAATTCCCAGCACTGTACCCACTATCGAATGGAGTCGGTCTTAAGTCCCAGCATTTATTAGTAAAAATATACTTTTCACGGTGTCAAGAGGTGAAGCCTAGACTAAATCAAGTGAAAATAGTATTACCGGGTGGTCGATATAATGTCGAGGCTAAAATATTAAAATACAATTACTTATATTATTAGTATTATTACAGTGTTCTCATTTATCTCCTTATACCTCTATGAACTTTATCATCAAATTATCCGCTATCCATCATGGCTCATAAATCAGAAAGTGATACTACCCAACCCTAATGCACTCTCATCAGAGCCTTAGGCTCGGCCTCTCGTGTCATGAATTTACAGCATATCAACAACACCTATATCTCAATGTATAATCATGAATTATCCACTACCTATGCCTTGCATAGGTATCTCTAATCAAATTCTAAGTGTCAGGACCCATATCACTCGGGTGCCAAAATATAAATATCAACATAGAACAGACGAAAGAAAGGTACAGTGTTTACCATACAACCTAGCTACCCAACACATGGATGATATTTAGTATAGTTATTAAATCTATAAGCCTAGAGATAGCCCCACGGAGCCTAACTATTGTCCGACGACAAAGCACTGCAAAATCACAATTCATGCTCCAACCAATGTCAAATGGTCTCCAAATATTTCAAAATGTGTGTCAATAAATTCTATACATTAATACTAGTCTAACAGTGTATTTTATGCTAAGTTCTAAAGTGGGCCAAAAATCGAGCCTAAAATGGGCTTATAGGGCCTGCTTGCCAACACTGAAAATAAATTTCACTACAGGTTCCCCAATGCTACTAGGAACCTATACTCCAAATTTCAGCACAATGCGAATGCAGGAAGGGCTTCAAATCGGTCTAGACAGATTTGACCCTAAAGGGTTTAAGGATTCCATCTTTATGAATATAACGATGGAATTATGACAAATTAATGATCTTAGGAGAAATGTATGTTCAATTAATGAAGAATTATACAAAATAAATGAGTTATGGGATGATTTTATCAACCTCAACCACCAGGCCTTTAATGGTTGAAAACTAAGAAAATAAGGAAGAAAAAGAAAAGGAAACTTACCCAATTTCGTGTAGAATCAATAGAGAATGTTGGGAGGACCTTCCTTGAACTTGAATCATTGTTTGGGGAAGTATTTTCTCTTGGGAACTAAATAACATGAGGTAGGGCTTCTAAAATAATAAAGACAACTGTGCAAAAAATTATATACTGGCAGGCGCGGCAATGCCGCAATCGCGCTTAAGGGAATTCAAGCATTTATCGTGATCACATAGGCTAAGAATGATCGTACAGGAGCTAGAAATTACTCAATGTGATAGCACTGGGATATCGCGATCATGCTAATTTCCTACACCTACACCAATTGTAGGTTGCTGCTGCAAAATTTTAGAGTTTCCACCCTGGGGTTTGGGGATCAAACTGAGTTCAATTTTGACAATTCAAATATTCAAATAGAATGGAAATAATATTTCAAACTCATTGAAATCAATTCGAGGTCGTTTACACAAAATGACCCCTCAAACTAAAAGCAGCCAAAAGTACATTTCTCTACCAACACCTCAAAAATGCAACAATAAGTTCAAATATTGCACCAACACCTCACCTAGCCTAAAATTATCATTCTGGAGCTGCTGGAAGCGTTAAAATTCCAATCCGACACTTCAAATATCAAATTATCACTCAAGCTCCTCTTTAGGCCGTAAACTTAACTAAAATCCACAATTTCGTATAACTTGCAAATGAAACCTCCAAGATAGAAACTTAAGGTCAATGTTGACTTTGTTTAGTATTTTAAAGCTAACAGAACTATCAAAATTAAATTCCAAGATCTTCTTGAAGAAAAGGTGAATTTATTCAACAAGTACTTAGTTTTAGGTTCTAAAATAGAGAATTTGAGATATTTCTTAATCGAGTTGCTAGGGATCCACACTGTCGGTCCCAGCAAGTCATAAATGACTTGGGGAAACTACCAAAATTCTCTAGAATGAAAAACATCATGTATTTATCATAAATGACCATAAGGGTTATTACACCTAGGGGTGTGACAAGTTGGTATCAGAGAGCATAGTTCCAGTGTCTTAGGGTGTTCAAAATCCACGTTCGTTAGAGTCCTTTTCAAGGGTGTGAAGCGTGCCACACTTATGAGGGGTAGTCTACATAACTTTCAAGAAATGACTTTCTTTCTTGCTTTCTACTATTTCGTGTGGCGGAGTTCATCTCTATAAAACTCCTTAACTTTTCCTTTACTTGTGTTTTACATAATGCCTATATGCAGAGCTATCGATCGTCCACGACCAAAACCCCAGGCACCGCCTCCTTCTACTATTACCAACCATAAAGCACTATATACCCTTACCCAATCCATTACATATCAAGTGGAGCATTAGGGGGAATCCCTTACAGTTCCACAAGTTACCCTCGATACTTCCAGAATTTGAGACTTTCTCTATATGAATCCTTTGGATATTCATGGGTCCAAGTTGGGTAAGGATCCTAAAAACTTTATCAAAGAGGTTCAGAGGATATGTATAGTTATGAAGGTGAATGAGGTAGACAAGGATAATCTTGCATCCTATCATCTTAAAGGATTTTCAAGGATCTGGTATGATCAATAGGAAAATAATAGGGGTGAAAATGTTGCTCCTTCGACGTGGGATGTATGTTTAAAGGCTTTCTTGGGGTAGTTCTTTTCCCGAGAGATGAGGGAGGTAAGGATGAGAAAGTTCCTAAATCTAGAACAAGCTTCCATGGATATGGCTGAGTACGGTCTAAAATTTACTCAATTTTTCCGATACTCCTCAGCTACAATTGCAGATATGAGGAGTAGAATGAGCTTTTTCATTAGAGGACTTTCACCCCACATTATCAAAAAAGGAAAATCAGCAATATTGATGGGGGATATGGATATTTGTAGGGTGATGGTTCATTTAGAGATGATTGAAATGGACAAACTAAAACTCAAGAAAGTCTACCAAAGCAAGAGGGCTCGAAATTCCAGTTAGTAGCCCATCTACCAGAGGGACAGAAATAATAACTGACCTTCCTTTCAAAAAAAGTCATCAGTACTAGCAACATCTTCAACCAGTGCACCTGCACCAAAACCTATGTATTATTAGCAGGCCATACCTTCTAAGTCCTAATATAGTGATGTCAAAGGGTTCACCCCATATCCTATATGTGGCACTTTTGGGAAGAATCATCCAGGTGCATATTTATATGGTAAGGGGGTAGTTTTGGATATGGTCAGACGATTCATACACTAAAGGATCTCCCTAATCTAGGTGAGGATATGAAACTAAGAGGGATAACTCTACCTCTTCATTAGCTTTAGCGAGCAACAACATGTAGAAAAATACTATATTAGGTGCTAGAGCAGCCAGAATTGTTTCTGTACCTTGACTTTTTGCCAGGAACATGAGGTTTCTCCTGATTTTGTTACTGGTATGTTAGAAGTTTTCTCCTTTTATGAATATTCCTTGTTAGATCATAGTTTTACCTTATCCTTCGTTACTTCTTATATTGCCCAAAAATTTGGTGTCATTTTAAAAAGCTCCTAGAACTCTTCTCTATCACTACTCCTATGGTGACTCTGTCATAGCAAAAAGAATCTTTCGAAACTGTCCAATATCAATCCTCCATAAAATTATCTCATAGGACTTGGTAGAATTAGATATTGTAGGCTTTGATATCATTCTCTATATGGATTGGCTATATGTATGTTATGCTACTATTAATTGTAGGACCCGAGTCGCCAAGTTTCATTTTCCAAAACAACCAGTATTAAAGTGGAAAGGTATTCCTCCAACTCCTAAGGGTTAATTTATTTTTTACCTCAAGGCCCTAAAAATGATCTCGAAGGGGTACATCTACTATTTAATAGGAGTCCAAGATTCTACCTCAGAGACTCCAACTCTGCAGTCAGTTCCTATAGGATGTGAGTATCGTCATGTGTTCCCTGATGATCTTCCCAGAGTACCTCCCAATTGGGAGATAGACTTTGTGATTGATGTCATTCTCGACACAAAACCCATCTCCATTATGCCATATAGGATGGCCCCAGCTGAGTTGAAAGAACTCAAAAGAGCAGGTGAAAGATCTGTTAGATAAGGGGTTCATTAATAGGCAATTGATATGTGCCTTTCTTAGACATGTTGTTTCTGCTGATGGTATTTGTGTTGATTCTAATAAGATTGAGGCAGTCTATTAATTGGCCTAGACCAATTACCCTGTTATAGATTAGAAGTTTCTTGGGTTTGGATGGATATTATAGAAGATTCATAGAAGGGTTTTCATCTATTTTAGTCCCGCTGACTAGGCTGACCCAGAAGAAAAAAATTCAAAGGTCAGATGCATATAAGAAGAGTTTTCAGGAATTGAGTGCTTGGCTCACTTCATCTTTGGTCTTGACCTATCATAAGATACTGAGGACTTTTTGGTGTATTGTGATGCGTTGAGGATTGGTATTGGATGGTATTGATGCAAAATAGTAAGGTAGTTTCTTGTGATTCTAGATATCTCAAAACTCATGGAAGAACTACCCTACACATGATCTTGAGCTAGAAATTATGGCATTTGCCCTGAAAATTTGGTGCTATTATCTATATGGCATGCATGTTGATGTATTCATAGATCAGATGAGTCTACAATATGTTTTCACTCAAAAAGAACTAAATTTTTGGCAAAGAAGATGGCTTGAACTTCTTAAAAATTATGACTTGAATGTGTTGTACCACCCAGGTAAGGGTAATATAGTTGTTGATGCTCTTAAAAGGTTGAGCATGAGGAGTGTTACTCATATAGAGACAGATAAAAATAAATTTACAAAGAAAGTTCATCAAATCGCATGTTTGGGTGTTTGGATGATTGATACGGAGGATGGTAGGCGTGTAGTCCATAACTCTTCAAAATCATCCTTTATAGTACAGCTGAAAGAAAAGAAGGTAAGGCCAACTAATAGGCCACATCACCAACTCTCTCCAAAATCACATATGGCCCAATATACCTGGGACTAAGATTTCCATGCCTACAAAATCTCATCACAGTGTGCATAGGAGATATCTGTAGAAACACTTTATCGCTAACTCTAAATTCTAAGGCATGAAGTCAACGATCAGCATAGCTCTTTTTCCTACTCTAGGATGCCCTCAACCTATCCTGAATCAACCAAACCTGATCAATTGACTCATCCAGAAAGTATGTAGACTAGACTTTGGCTTCAAATCCATAAAACCAACAAATAGGTAAGCTATACCGTCTATCGTACAATGCCTCAAATGGTGCCATCTCGATTTTGGAGTGGTATTTATTATTATAAGAGAACTCAACCAATGGTAGGTGCTGATCCCAAGCACTACCAAAGTCTATCACACATGCTCTCGACATATCCTCCTGTAGTTGAATAGTCTACTTGGATTAACCATCGGTCTCCGAATGAAATGTCGTGCTCAAATTCACCTCGGTACCCAAGTCTTGCTGAACAGACCTCCAAAACTACGAATTGAACTAGGTGCCTCTATCAAAAATTATATAGACAGGAACACCATGAAATTTAACCTCCTTGTGAATGTAAATTTGAGCCAGAAGCTTAGTATTATAAGAGGAATGAGTAGGAATGAAGTGTGCTGACTTAGTTAGTCTATCAATAATGGGTTAGACCATATCAAAACCTCTGCTAGTCTGTGGCAACCCAGAAACAAAGTCCATAGTCACCCGCTCCCATTTCCAAGCAAAAATAAGAAGTCTTTGCATCAAACCACCCGGTTCTCGATGCTCATCATGGTCTTTAGTAGATTATGAGTCAAACGGAGTTGAATTCTAGGCAGCGGAGATGGATCAAACTACTAAATCCCATACAAATAATGCCTCCAAATCATCATTGCAAATACTATACCTCTATAAACTCTAAGTTATATGTAAGGTAGTTATGCTCATGCACCCTCAGCTGCCTCGAAGCATATGTAATAACTCGACCCTACTACATCAAAACACATCCTAAACCGATACTAGAAGCATCACATTACACGAAGAATCCCTGACCCACTACTGGCATGGTCAAAACTGGCGCTGAAGTCAATAAGTCTTTGAGCTTCGCGAAGCTCAACTCACAATCCTCAGACCATTGAATGGAAAAATCCTTCCTTGTTAACTTAGTCAAAGATGCTGCAATAGAAGAGAACCCCTCGCCAAAACACTAATAGTATCCGACCAAACCCATAAAACTATGAATTTTAGAAATATTAGTTGATCTTGACCAATCTCTTATATCCTAAAGCTTCGCTAGATTAACTTTAATTCCATCCTTGGACACTACATGTCAAAAAAATGCAACGAACTCTTACCAAAACTCACACTTTGAGAACTTAGCATACAACTTATGTTCTCTCAGTGTCTGGAGAATCAATCTCAAGTGTTGCTCATGATCCGACTCACTCTAAAAATACTCCAATATATAATCTATAAACACAATCACAAATGAGTCTAAGTAGGGCTTAGGACTATATGCATCAAATCCATGAATGCTGCTGGAGCATTAGTTAACCTAAAAGACATATTAGAAACTTATAGTGATCGTAGCAAGTCCTGAAAGTTGTCTTAGGAATATCCTCTATACGAATATGCAACTGATGATAACAAGACCTTAAATTGATTTTAGAGAACATCGTTGCTCCCGGAAGCTAATCAAATAGGTCATCAATCCTTGGCATAGGATATTTATTTCTCACAGTAACTTTATCCAACTATTGGTAGTTAATACACATTCTCATTTTACTATATTTCTTTATAACAAATAGAACTGGTGCACCCTAAGGTGACACACTGGAATGAATAAAACCTTTATCTAATAGATCCTGAAGCTGAATCTTTAGCTCTTTTAATTCTGCAGGAGCCATACGATAAGGAGCAACAGTAATGGGCTTAGTGCCCAGCTCTAAGTCAATGGAAAATTCAATATCGCACTCTGGTGGTAGGCCTGGTTCGGTCAGAAATACATCAGGAAACTCAAACTCAATAGGGACTGACTCAGGGGTAGGGGTATCAACATGTATATCATGAACATAGGCTAAATTTACCAAACACCCCCTCCCTACTAGTCTCCTAGCTTGAAGGCATGAAATAAAACCTATCGGTCTATGGCTACTAGAGCCCTACCGTGTACCCCACCTCTAATTGGTGGAGGCACTACCCTCACTTACGGTACAGCTATTGGAGCAGGCTGAATAGCTCCCTTCTGAGGACAGACTCTTGCATAATAGCCTACAAGGCCATACTTAAAACATGGCCCAAATGGCCTACCCTGTCGGGCTCCTCCACCAGAACCTGCATGTACATTCTGTTGTGATAAACTAGCCCCTCTGTAAGGCTGTACAGGAGCTGGAGATGATACCAGTAGTGAAGCCTGCACCGGTTTGCTAGACTGGCCCTGTGGCTGATAAAACTGTCCACAGCCCCTAGAACAGGACCCATTATAACCTCCTCGATGTCGTTGCCTTTTCTCATTGTGCTGTCGCGACTCGCGATAGAGGGCCTCCATAGAGCTAGCATGATCGACTATGACTTGGAATGGACAATCATCAGAAACCAATAAGGCCACTGCATCATGGAGCCTACTCTCAGCCCATAAGCAAATCTTCAGACTCTCTCCTCCTCTGTAGGCATAAACTTTACCCCATTTACCGATAACTGATGAAACTTAGCCTCATGCTCGATCACCGACATAGCTCCTTACTCTTATTTCTAAAACTCCTCTCTCAGGTGCTCTCTCTCAACCCTGGAAATGAACTTCTTCATGAATACCTCATAAAAGTCAGCCCAAGTCGGCTGTGATGAACTTGCAGGTCTACATACCAAGACTGCCTGCCACCACTACTTCGTCGCACCACGCATCTAATAGGTGGTAAAGGATACTCCATAGGTCTTCAACACTCCTATGTTGATCAACCTCTCCTCGCATTCCATCATAAACTCGTGAGCATCCTCCCCCAGTACTCCAGTGAACCTGGGGGGATCTAATCTCAAAAATCTAGTTAGGAGCTTCTGCTCTGTGTCATTCATAGCAAGAAGTCTACTCCACAATAGGAGCAACAGTAGGCACTAGAAAAACCTAAAACAGGACAAAAGTAACTTATGGTACCACTGGTGGTGCTGCCTACACTGTAGGTTGTGCTACCGGGACTGCTGATTGTGTCCCATCTGTCGGAGGGCCTCCAAAAGATAGCAACTGCCATAACACACTGTGAATTTCTGGAGACAGTGTTGTTGGTGCCGTAGCTGGTACTACAACAAGTGCTGCAGGAACTGGTGGGATGTTTGTAGTAGCAGCTGGAATATGCACTCTACTGGTTCCTCTATCATCTAGTTAGCTGCGGTAGAACGTGTGCACAGAATCTTCAAATGAGAGAGAATTATGAATGAGAATTTCAAGAAACTTCCAAAGATATACGCACGATAAAAGATTAAAAAAAGGATAAATTTCCTAAATGTCACTATAGCCTCCTGATGATAAGCCACCATCTCCGTGCCGATTCGTAGGACTCTGGTAGACATTGGTTATATACACTGACACCGATGAACTTATTCTCTGATACCAATTTTTCACGACTCAATTTTGTGAATCAAGATGGCACCTACTATACTACCAGTATGAGAACCAAACCCCATAATCTAAAGTCAAAGCAGAGGACTACTACATTTAATGTGGAAGAATATCAAAAGTCAACACAAAATAATTGTTTTGCCAAATTAAGTAAGAAAGAAACCACCAAAAATCCGATATCAGTGTCAAACGAACCACTAAGTACAGAATAATGAAAACTAAAATAAGTAAAGTATCCATATGTCTCCGAACTACAATGGAGATCAGTAAAACATAAGTCTGAAGAGAAGTAGGAACAAGTTGAATGCCAAGCACACCATGAAATCTCTTATAATGACCCTTAAAGTCATTTATCATTAATATGTAGTGTCTTGCATCCTAGAGTGTTTCAGTAGTTGCCCCAAGTCATTTATGACTTGCTGGGACCGATAGTTCGGATCCCTGGCAACTCGGTCGAGAATTA
>JBDJHY010269658.1:0-10374 GCA_039654485.1 Withania somnifera
ATATGTAAATGTTCAACTGATTGTAGAATAATAATCAAAAGAACTCAAAACTTGTATTCTTCAAAGAGTAAGGGTATTAAACCCAAGATTCTCAAGTCTCCAAAAATAAATACGTAAAAAGAATCAAGTATTATGTCTTGTATTCTATGTAATTATAAGTGTTGGTCCCCCTTAAAAACTATGTTGATTATGATATTTATAAAGCATGGGTTTAAATGTAGCAACAAAAAAACTTGGGTTGGGCCTTCATCAGGTTGGGCGGTACTTCAGGAAAATTTCCTGGTGACAGAAGGATCGTCTGGTCTTCTGTCTGTCACCTCCTTACTCTAGTGAATTTTCTGTTAGGTGATTCCAGTTGGGTGAACCGTCTCCCAGCAGATGAGACATTTGTTGGGCTGCCTACTTCTGGGTTTTTATCTAGTTAGTTTTCCATTAGGTGACATGCTATTGGGAGAACCATCTCCCAACAGACGAGATGTCTGCTAGGCCACCTACTTCTGGGTCTTTATCTAGTGAACTTTTCATTAGGTGGGATGTTATTGGGCGAACCGTCTCCCAGTAGACGAGACATCTGCTGGGCCGTCTGTTTCCTGCTTCCTATCGAGTGTGATTTTTATTAGAAACATCTGAGTGCTGGCGAATCATCTCATTATTAAGTAAAAACTACCATTTTCTTGTGCATTTCCTACACATTTCCACCTATTGGCTTAACCTATGCAAATACTTAACAAAAAGCATTAAGATACACTGTTATTACTCAAGAGCATGCTCTATTTTTGGGGTCTTAAGTGTGCAATATGATGTAAAATACCGTCATATCAATTAACCTGATGAATAGTAAATGTTTTTGAACTTGGATTTGATTTCCTATGAGAAGCCATTATTGTTGATATTGAGATTTATTTTTTGATACTTCCCTTGACATGTATATGAAATTTACTTACTTAAAATAACTGAAAATAATTCTAAAATTATGTATTGTGATCTATGAAAAGTAAGTGGAAAAATACAGTCGGAGTTTCATATCGGGATTTATATAGACAACCCCAGGCTCTTATAGGAGGTCTAAGATATGGAAAGACAACCCAAGGCTCTTACCGAGGGTCTGAGATATGGATTATATAGTTCAAGGTTCATTATAGGGTTCAAGAGATTGTGATTACATGGACCTTGTGAGTCCCCCATAGGTCCTGACCGATGAGAAATACCACCAGATGTGTATAGGAGATACATATGCATCAGATCACATTTCATAATGCATTGCACTCACTCTATCTACGATATCGATTCTTTATCCATACTTTTTGATTCTTGATAATACCTGATAGTTGCTAATTTTGTGAGATTATCTATTATCGACTGATTCTCTGAGTTCACCTATTATTTTCTAACTTATTGGGTTTATCTTTTGTTGACTGGTTATTTCAGGTTACTTGATGTTAGTGATTTCTCTACATACTTGATTTGTATTACTAACTGGGCTGTTGTACTATATAGTTTTTGTTGCAGGTTGTGGTATATTGGAGGATTGGTTCGGAGTTAGGTGCTTTTATTTTCTAGTTATAGTTAAACCATCTGAGGACACTGCTGAGTACCATTGTTCTTGTACTCACTCCTTGCTTTTCTACACTATTGTCCAGGTATTGAGCCCTGGACATAGAACCTTCTCTACATAGTCACCATTCCAGGTAGAGTTCAAGGATATTGGAGGTAGCTAACCATCCTTTTATCAGTTGCTGAGGATTCCTCACCTATTTTACTTTTTATTATCTCTATTTCTTAAAGACATGTATATATGCCTTTAGATATATTGTTCTTAAATTCTATAATGGTTTGAGAATAATGATACCTGGTCCTTTGGGGTTGTAAGGTCATCTATATATATATATATTTTAGTTTTACTTCCCCTTCCACTTTTACTTTACTATATCTGTTTAGAATGACTTACTGGTTTGGCGAAGGTAGGTATAATCACCCCTGACTTCAGGGTGTGATAAGTTGGTATCAGAGCCCTATGTTCGCAGGTCCCACAGTTTATAATTGGAGTTTAGTAGAGTCTCGTGGATCATGTGAAGACATACATTACTTATGTTAGAGAGGCTAGAAAACTTTATGAATACATCTTTTCATTCTTCCATTTCTTATATAGCGTGATTATTATGTGTGTGCTGAGTCCTGTTGATAATCCCCAAGATGTAGTTGAACCATCTTCCAGGGGTAGATCTAAAGGCAGAGTGAGGGGCTGAGGTAAAGATCGAGGTAGGGCTAAAGGGGCATCTCAATTTAGAGGTCAATCTAAGGCAACTTCATTGGAGTTTGAGTTGAATAGAGATGAGGATCAGGTCCCTCAGGAGTATGTTGTAGCACCTCTACTACACGATACTCTATTGAGAGTTCGAGGGGTAGTTAAGAGCATGTCACAGGGTGGTACACTCCAGAACCACATACTAGAGCTGAGGAAATAACCTAAGAGCAGCCAGTTCAGGTGGTTCAGCCACTCGAGGTTCAGGTTCTAGTGGGACAACTGGCCATAGTTCAGGGGATGGTAGGTTATCTACCAATTGCACATTTAGGTCATGAGCTTTTCGAGATTTGGATTTACAAGCATAGTAGTTGCAACGATGTCCAATGAGCAACAACGATAATATGAGAGGTCTAGGAAGATGGACCTACCGCAGCATTACGGTGGGCCGACTGAGGATCCCTATGAGTTCTTGAATGCTTTCCATGAGCTACTTTAGATTGTTGTGTTGTTTCAAACATATGCGGTAGATTACATATTTTTTCTGCTTCTTAGGTAAGCCCGACAGTTGTGGCAATCTTATGTTCATTCTAGACCAACTGGGTCTCCTCCCATGACCTGGGCGATCTTTGCTCAGGCATTTATGGATAAGATATATGTCCTATAGTGTAATTTATGGGTTGTACAGGAAGTGTGCCAAGTTGAGGCAGGAAGATTTGACGGTTGATGAGTATGTATCTTGTTTCTACAAGTTATCTAAACATGCTTTGGCTAGGAGAAGATAGCCAAATTTATGAGAGGGTTGATCACTCCTCTCCAATCTCATGTATTCATTACCTCCCATATAGAGGGAGTCACACTACAAAGCATGATTAAGACAGCTAGGGGTTTTTAGCAGCTACAAGGAGTTCTATTTAGTGATGGTAAGGGCAAGAAGCCCCATCCTCCTGGTCAGTTTTTTGGTGCCTCATTTAGATCCAGAGGTTCTTACCGTCATGTTAGTCATTCTCACCATCAAGTGCCATTTTAGGGTGCCATGAAGAATTCTAGCACTAGTCAAATGGTTCAGAGTGCCTCTAGCCCGTACAGGGTTCATATGGGTCCATTATAAGTCTCAGGCCGAGGTGGCCATTCTGGGTCCCAGAGTTCTTTATTTCAGCCTCTAGTTTGTAAGGGATGTTTTACTTGTGGTAATATCAGCCACATTGGGAGATACTAACCCCAGCATATGCAGATTGAGTCTCAACAAGCTTCTCAGGCCTCACATACTTCGGTTAGAGCACCAAAACCTCGGGTAGAGGTAGATGAGGTAGACAAATAGGGAGAGGTGCATAGAGTAATAGGGGTGAAAGGTCAAGGTAAAGCTCTAGTTCATCCTAAAGGTGGGAGCACAAAGTGCTATGCATTTTGAGGAAGACCCGAGGTTGAATCTTCAGATGCTATGATCACAACATCTTCCTAATTTTTCGTAGTCCTGCTTATGTATTATTTAATACAGGATCTACAGAATCTTATGTGTCAACATACTTTGATGTTGGTTTTGACATTTTATCTGATGCGTTAGCTATACCTCTTTGTGTGCCTACTCTCATGGATGAATCCTGAGTAGTCGACCGGGGTATACCAATCCTGTCTTGTAGTCTTGTCGGGGTATGAGACTTGGGTAGACATGATCTTTCTTAATATGGTAGTTTTTGATGTTATTTGGGGTATGGTTTGACTTGCCCCGTATCATGTTATTTTAGATTGCCATGCCAAGACCATCACCTTATGCATGTTAGGTATCCCGAGGGTAGAATGGGATGGTTCATGTTGGTCGTATCCTCATAGAGACATATCCCATATTTTTTGTTCAAGCTCGAAAGTTGGTTGAGAAAGGATGTTTATCTTTTTGGCTTTTATCGAAATGTTAGCATTGATTCCTTTTCCTTTGAGTCAGTCCCTATGGTTATGTAGTTTGTTGATGTGTTTTTGACTAACCTTCCTGGCATTCCACGTGATAGAGAAATTGATTTGGAGCTGGGCATTAAGCCCAATTCTAGTCCTTCTTACTCTATGGTCCCACTGAGTTGAAGGGTCAGTTACAGTACTTGCTTAGAAAGGTATTAATCTATCCTAGTGTATCACCTTGGGGTTCCCTAGTCTTGTTTGTAAAGAAGGAGGATGGTTTTATGCACATGTGTATTGACTATAAGCAGTTAAAAAAAGTGAATATAAAGAACAAGTATCCGTTGCTTCACATTGATGATTTTTTTGACTATATTCAGGATGCCACCATCTTTTTTAATATTGATTTGAGATTTAGGTACCATCAGTTGAGGATTTGGCCATCAGATATTTTGAAGATTGCTTTTTAGACTAGATATGGCTGTTATGAGTTTTTGGTGATGTCATTTAGGCTTACTAATTCCCCAGCTACATTCATGGAGTTGATGAACGGCGTATTCTAGCCGTATTTAAATTTTTTATGATTGTATTCATCGATGATATCTTGGTGTATTCCAAGAATAAGAAAGAGCATGTTCAGCCCTTAAGGATTGTATGTCAAATATTGCAAGATAATAAGGTATATGGTAAATTCTCTAAGTGTGAGTTTTAGGTTAAGTTTATAGCATTCTTGGGGAAAATGGTGTCCAAGAAGGTATTATGGTCGATCTGACCAAGATTGTAGCAGTGCGTGATTGGGTGAAGCCTACTTTGCCAACTGGAATTTGGAGTTTTATTGGGCTAGATGGATATTATAGAATATTTACTTAGGGGTTCTCTTCTATTAAAGCTCTGTTGACTATCTTGATTTAGAAAAATATGACATTTCGGTGGTCGGATGAGTGTGAGGAGAGCTTTTAAAAGCTCAGATCTTTATTGATCTCTTCTCCTTTCTTAATTTTCTTATGGAGGGTAAAGGATTCATCGTATATTTTTATTTTTCTGGGGTTGTTTTGGATGGAGTATTGATGCAGAAGGGTAAGGTGGTGGCCTATGCTTCAAGGCAGTTGAAGGTGCATGAGAAGAACTACCTTACCTATGATTTAGAGTTGGTTGTGGTGGTATTTATGTTAAAGTTGTGCAGAAATTTCCTTTATGGATTGCATTGTGAGATCTCATCGATCATAGAAGTCTTCAGTGTATTTTCAACTAGAAAGATCTTAATTTGAGGCAACATAATTGGTCAGAATTGATGAAGGACTATGAAATCACTATCTTGTATCACCCAAGCAAGGACAACGTTGTGGCGGATGCACTTAGTAGAGAGTCTTCGAGTATGGGTAGGTTGGCTTCAATTTGGGTTGAGCAACGACCTTTGGCTAGATATGTTCAAAGTCTAGCTAACAACTTGGTTAGATTGGAGATTTTTTAGGATGGTTGTGTTCTTGCTTGTGTGGAGGCTCGCTCTTTGTTGATGGATCATATTCGAGCGACTCAGTATGATGATGCTAGGTTGAGGACCATTCGTGACAAGGTGTTGTGAGGTGAGGCCAAGGAGGTCATTCTTGATTTTTAAGGGGGTTTTGAGTTTAGGGATTAGATTTGTATCCCTAAGTCTGGTGACTTGGTCAGGTTGATCTTGGAAGAGCCTTTATAGTTCTAGGTACTCCATTCACCTAAAAGAGATGAAGATGTATCATAACTTGATACAACATTACTGGTGGTGTGGCATGAGGAAGGATATTTTGGATATTTTTTCTAGGTGCTTAAACTGTTAGCAGGTGAATTTTAAGCACCAGAGGCTAGGAGGTGTGTCAAAGAGGATGCCTATCCCTTAGTCTAAGTGGGAGCGTATAAACATAGAATTTATTTTTTGGTTTCCTACTACTTCAGGTGGTTATGATTCCATTTGGGTTATTGTTGATCATTTGAAGAAGTCTACACGCTTCATTTCGGTAAAGGTGAAGCACAATCCTCAAGAGTTGGCTGACATCTATACTAGCAGATAGTCTGATTCCATGGGGTCCTTATCTCTATTATATCCAACCGAGTTCAGTTCACTTCATATTTTTGGAGTACTATGCAGTGAGAGATAGGTACGCAGCTTGATATGAGCACAACCTTCTATTACTTAAAGAGTTTTCCTATGACAATAGTTATCATCCGAGCATTTAGATGACGCCTTTTTAGGCATTGTATGGTAAGAAGTGTAGATCTCCATTGGGTCGTTTGGGACTTTAGAGGAGAGACCGTGGAGGAAAGATTTGGTGCGATACTCCATGGATAGAGTTAGACTAATTCAGACCCGACTACTTACTTCCCAGAGTAGGAAAAAAAGCTATGCTAATAAGAGGGGTGGTCATTGGAGTTCATAGAGGGCAATAGAGTGTGGTTGAAGGTGTCACCCATGAAAAGTGTGATGAGATATGGGAAGAAAAGAAAGTTGAGTCCACACTTCATTGTCCCTTTTGAGATTCTAGAGCAGCGGGAAAATTAGCTTACAAGTTAATCTTGCCACCTGGTTTGTCCGTGGTGCATTCGATATTCCATATTTCGATGCTTCGTAGGTACATGACTGATGAGTCTCACGTGATATAGTGTATACTTTGAGTTTGGACCCCAAATTTTCCTTTGAGGAAGAGCCCGTTTCCATACTTGATAGACATGTCTAGAAGCTTCAAACCAAGGAAATACCTTCAGTGAATGTGCAATGAAGGCACAGAATGATTGAGAGGGCTACTTGAGAGGTTGAGTCAGATATGTGTAGACATTACCCTTAGTTGTTTTACCATTCAAGTATCTCTTCTTTCTTATGTTCGAGGACAAACATGGTTTCTAGTGGTGGATTTTGTAATGACCCTAAAGATTATTTTTCTATTTCAATGCACTTTGACTCTTTTACCCCTCCCTGTAGGTTCATTAGACCAAACTAAATATGGTTCTATGGTAGGACTGGGAGAGGGATGGGTTTGATTATTAGATATTGAAGACTTTGAGTTTTCAGTCTTTAAGTTCAAAATGAGGAACTATAGGGGTCATTTGGAGTTTGGGACCTTGTATCAGAAATCCGCCAGTTCAATTAGCTTCAGAATGTTGACTTTGGTCTAGTTACATTTTGTTTTCTACTTTAGACCTTTTCTGGCGAGTTTGAGCATTTATTCAGACTAAAAGCTCTTTGTAAGTTAAATAGTTGACTTGGGTCAACATTTGATCTTAGAGTTCCCAAATTGGAAATCTGATGGTTCCGTTGGATTCAAGAAATAGAATTTGGTCTAGAATGAGTTCTTTCATATTTTTCTGTAAGTTCCCGTAGTGATTTTTCCATTTTGGTGGATTTTAGATAAAATTGACCCCTTATTGGGTATTAGGTGAAGGAAACCTCGTATTTGTGTTTTTATGGTTCTGTTAAGTCCAAAATGTCAAAAATAGTATGTTTTTGCATATGATTTATTGTCATAAGATCCCGAATAAATATCCAAGGTCCATACAAAGTCTTAGAGAACATGTTTTATTTTGTGCCGTTGCTGACACATCTATTACAACAATCACGCCCCTTGACCGCGATCTCGATAAGCCTCGGTTCGTGAAGGGACACAATTACGTCTTTATACCACGATTGCTCTGTGTCTCCAGGTCATCATGGACCGTGATCATAATGATTCTAATATTCTTGCCCAGGCATAATCGCATCAAGGTACCGTGATCGCGGTGCCTGTGTGCCTAGGCAGTCAACGTTTTGAAATAAAAATTTCACGAACTTCCTCATGATTTCATGCAAAACCCCTATTTTCAACAAATTTTAATCAATAGTTTTGAAGATAATCATTGGGTAAGTTTCCTAAACACTTTTTCATCAATTCTAACTCACTTTAACATGCTTTTACATTAAAATTTTATGATTTTCAACCGCAAAATAGTAAGTTAAGGGATGAACTCGAATTTGATAAAAACTTGAGAATTTTTCTATGACATGAAATGGGTTTTCAATGATACTTGATATTGTAGCCTTTAGTATTGGGTAACATTATTTTATGATAAAGTTTCCATTTTGACTCCCTGGGCCCAAGGTTAGTTTTTATATAAACCTTTATTTCTTGGGTTTGGTGTTAATTAGTGTTTATTTCTTGTAGTCCTGTTTGTTAATTAGATTACGGTTTCTTGGAAGCTCAAAGGAAGGGAAAAGCACATGATTGGGAGTTCTTTTCTTCAAATTAAGGTAAGTTGAGATTATTATGGTTTTTCTGTAGTTATTTAATAATTGCTTGCTCATTATTGTGATTTTGGGGATGAATGGGTGATTCGGGGTTGACACTGTTAACGTGTTATGAGCTCTTTAATATGGGCACTCAAATACATCTTATATATCACTTTGAACTTGGAATTGAGTGCCTATAAGAGCTTATTGTTGTTGATATTAAGATGTATTTGCAGATATTTTCCATGACATGCATATGATACTTGCTCACTTAAAATCATTCAAGATAAGTCTGAGATTAAATATTGTGAGCTATGGAAACTAAGTGGAAAGGGACAGTCCGGGGTTCGTTCTGGAGGTCTTAGTTATAGATAGACAGCCCGAGATTCTTATCGGGGTCTCGAATATGAATTGAAAAGTTTGAGGTTCGCTCTGGGGGTCCCGATATTGTGAGTACATGGACCTCGCGAGTCCCCCATGGGTCTTGACTGACGAGAATTGCTAGCAGGTGTGTACAGGATATAGACATGCATAGAGTCACATACATATTGCACTGCATTCATTCTATTTGTGGCATTGAATATCTGTCCATAACCGTTGATCCTTTGATATTACTGTGATTATCCATTGTTATCTAATTTATTGTGTCTATTTGTTCTTGACTGCATACTTGAGATTACTTTATGTTGGCGATATCTGTTAATACCTGACTTATACTGTTGACTGGGCTGTTGTAATAGTGTACACTCTGTTGCAGGTTGTAGTATATTGGAGGATCAGTGGTGTCAGGACCCAAACTTGGATTATGATGACGTCTATAATCCCCCCGTAGATAAGCTTGACCTTACAGTATGGAGCTATAAGCAATGCGCCATAACCGCTCACAATAACCAATAAAAAGCAAAATAATAGAATAAAACTACAACATATAGAGCTACAAACTAGTATCCAAAAGAAAAATATAGAATATACAAGCCCCTAAGATACAAAATAAGCAAATTTTGTTGGGAATAAAACTAGCAGACACCAACTAGAGGAAGACACGGTCTGTACTCCAGAAGCTCACCGTGAGTCTCTGAGCAAAAGCAACCTAGTCTGCATGATCTAGCCTCCTACGCTGACCCATACCGGTATTTGTACCATGGAAACACTGCAGAAGTGCAGTATGAGTACCATAAACAGAGGTACCAGTAGGCATCACAGGCGGATCGGGCACAAATAAAGCAAGGCGAGATAAGTAAAACAGGTCACAATAATATATAAAGAAGAAAAATAAGCTAACCACGCAGCTAAAGACATAATTGGTACTGTAAATGGCTAAAAACAACTGAAAGAAAAGGTAAAGTCTAAGAAAATAGGTCTATGTACTTCTATCTCACAGAATCCAACTACCATGAAACAACGAATTAACCGAATAACGAAAACGTACCTATGCTCCAATTGAGTATAGAGAGTAACATAAAAGATAGCTAATTAGTAAATAAAGGCATAAAGTAAAGCAAGGAGCAAATATAACCCAAAAAGCCACCCATATGACCACTAGGTGCATATAGAAAAAAATATTCAAAACCTACTTGAAGCCTAATCCCACCGACAGGTACAACCAGAAAAAGACTCACTGTGACTCCCTCCCCCCTGTAAACTAGGAGTGAACAAAAGTGCGATAGTAGTGAGTGCAAATATGTGAAATCAAGGCATAACGACTACGTCTTCCAGACTACACTCGGAGGTTCCACCTTTAAAAAGCAACTCTCATCTAAGAAAGGGAGGTCCCACCTCCGGAAAACATCCCTTGGCTAAACACAGGAGATCCCACCTCCGAATAAAAGCTTTCAGCTAAACGCGAAAGGTCTGACCTCCAAACTAACAACCCTCAGCTAAACACAGGACCCACCTCCATACATAACCCCAGTGATATATATAAGTAAGAAAAACACAGGACCCACCTCCATATGTGTTTGTTACTTTTTGCACTTGTTTTCTTCAGTGTACCCCTGGTAGTATGGGATGC
>JBDJHY010269669.1:0-10374 GCA_039654485.1 Withania somnifera
TGAGTGGGTTCTTCTAGTGAGCGGTTACATGTAGCTTTTAGTGTATCTATCATAGTCGGTACAGCCCTAGTGGTGGATTGAGTATATAGGTCGTGTCTGGTGACTATTCAAGGTCATGATACTCAGGCTGAGTTAATTGAACTGGATATGCTAGATTTTGATGTGATTTTAGACATGGACTAGTTGCCTTCTATCATGCAGTCCTGGATTGCTATTCCAATACCGTGACCTTGTCTGTGCCCGGTGTACCATCAGCTATATGGTGCAGTCCCACTTGCTGTTCTTTAGTTCAAATCATTTCTTACTGTAGGGCCTTGCATGAGGTAGCTATGCCTACTTGGCCCATGTTATAGATGTAAGTGTTGAGTCCCCTTTCTCTGAGTCTATGTCGGTAGTTAGCGAGTTTATTGATGTATTTCCTACCGATTTTCCTAGCCTCCCACCCGTGAGAGATATAGACTTCTCTATTGAGGTTGGGTAGGGAACCAGGCCTATTTATATTAATCCTTACCATATGGCCACTACTAATCTTCGAGAATTGAGTGTTCAGTGAAAGGTTTTATTTGAGAGAGGTTTTATCCTTCCTAGCATTTTGCCGTAGGGTGCCTTAGTGTTGTTTTTGGAGAAAAAAGACTGATCTATACGTATGAGTATCAATTATAAGCAATTGAAAAAGGTAACTAATGAATAATAAGTATCCCCTATTGGTCAGGGAGCCACGACGTTCTCCAATATCGATCTAAGATCTTTTTGTCATCTACTGAGGATTCAGGCCGAGGATGTCCCGAAGATAACTTTTTGGATGAGGTATAGGCATTATGAGTTCTTGGTGATGTTGTTTAGGCTGACTTTCTCCTGCAACCTTTATAGACTTGATGACTCATGTGTTCAGACCCTATTTAGACTCTTTTGTGATCGTTCTTATTGATGATATACTAGTTTACTCGCGGAGCTGAGCAATGTACGAAGGGCACCTAAGTGTTGTGTTGTAAACTTTAAGGACTGACCAAATCTATGCTAAGTTCTTGAAGTGTGAGTTTTTGATAGATTCATTTCATTTCTAGGCCACGTGGTGTCAGGTGCCAGCATTAGTGTCGATCAAGCTAAGGTAGCCGTAATGTGTTATTGGCCTCGACCTACCTCTATCATAGAGATCCACAGTATTCTTGGATTAGCTGGGTACTACCTCCTCTTTTTTTAGAGTTTAATTATAGCCCTATTGACTAGACTAGCACAGAAGGATGTGCTTTCCCAGTAGTTAGCTGATTATGAGTCCAACTTTTGGAGGCTGAAGGAGTTGCTGGCTATTGCTCCAGTTCTTGTTCTACTAATTGATGGCTAACCTTATACAATATACTATGATGCTTTGGGTATTGGACTGAGTTATGTTATGATACAGTAGGGTCATGTCATAGCTTATGCATCATGGTTGCTGAAGAATCTCAAGTGCAACTAGCCCACCCATTACTTGGCGTTGACGGCAGTGGTATTTACACTTAAGATCTAAAGGCACTATCTGTATGGAGTCCATTGAGAGATTTACATTGACCACCACATTTTGCAGTATATTTTTAGTTAGAAAGATCTTAACTTGACACAATAGAGGAGGGGAGAGCTCCTGAAGGACTATGATTTGGGAATTCTTTTTCATCCGAGCAATAATGTGGTTGTTGATGCCTAGAGCTGGAAGACAGTAAGTATGGGTAGCCTGGCTTTAGTTTTGTTTTTAAGAGGCCATTGGATTGAGACATTCGGTCCTAAGCTAACACGATGGTTAGATTGGATCTTTCAGTGCCAGAGAGGGTTGTTGCCAATATCGAGTCCAGATCATAATTGTTTGGTTAGATTCTCCAGCATCAGTGTGAGGATACCCACTTGGTTTAGATAAGAGAGAGAGTTTTTAGGGTGATTTTAGTTGGGCTACACTAGATTCCAATGGCGTATTATGGGTTCGTGGCTGCCTAGAGGTTCTGAGAGTTGGTAGCTTGATTCAGACATTGTTGTGTGGTCTCACTTCTTCCTATATTCAAATCACCCGGGTATTGCAAGGATCTACTGCAATTTAAGGTGGCATTACTGGTGGAGGGGTATGAGGAAAGCTATAGCATCCTTTGTGACTTCGTGTTTGAGCTATTAGCAAGTAAAGTTTGAGCACCGGGGACTAAACAATGAGATATAGAGACTCTCTATTCCAAAGTGAAAGTGGGAGCGAATCACTATGGACTTCGTTTCAAGAATCCCCCATACTTTTAGGGGCCATGATTTCATTGGGTCATTGTAGATCAGTTGACCAAATAAGCTCACTTCCTGCCGATGCACTCACTTTCTGTCGATGCACTCGACTTAGGGTGTAGAGAGATTAGTTGTGTTATATATTCGTAACGTGGTTAGGCCTCATGGAGTGCTAGCTTCCATTATATATAATTGAGTCACACATTTTACCTCGTAGTTTTGGAGTTAAATTAGAGAGAGTTGGGTAATGAGGTGGATTCAAGTACAACTTTTCACTTGCATACTGATAGGAAATTCAAGAGGGCTATTGGGTACTTCATGATATGTTGCAGGATAGTGTTTTTTTATTTTAGAGGTAGTGGGATAGACATTTGGCCTTGAAAGAGTTCTCGTATAATAATAGCTACCACTCCAGTATTCAGATGGGGCCTTTTGAGCCTTCATATTATAGGTATTGCATATCAGTGGTTGGTTGGTTTTGTGGCAAAGAGGTTTGGCCCCAGAGTTCCAAATGGCTTTTTGATACTACAGACTGAGTCATACTTTTTTAGTATAGGCTTCGGGAAGCGTAGAGTAGGCAGAAGTCCTAAGCAGATCATAGACTTCGTCCCCTGTGGTTTAGTGTTGGTGATATGGTCTTCTTTTCGAGTGTCTCTAATGAAGGACTCTATGAGATTTGGTAGGCAGAGTAAGCTTATCCTCATGCTTATTGGACCTTATGAGATATTATAGAGAGTTGGGGATCTTTCCTACAAAATTGCCTTACCAAAAAAGTTAGCGGCAGTTCATCCAGTATTTCATGTATTGATAATTCATCGATATGTTCCGGACTAATGCCAGGTACTTTGCTGAGGGTCTGTGTAGATTTATGATAGCTTGGGTTATGTTAAGGAGACAGATGCTATTATAGACAGGGATGTGAGTCGGCTCAGATCCATAAATAATCCACAGTGAAGGTTAGTTACGCACATCAATTAGTCGAGCAATCTACCTGAGAGATAATGCATCCTATACAAGCTCAATATCCACATTTGTTTGAGACTTCAGGCACTACTCTTTCCTTGATTATTAGTGACGAAAGTCCTATTTAGTTGTTGATATTGTAATGACCCATTTGATCATTTACTTGCCTTTTAGCTTTTTTTGTCTTTAGAGCTTTTAGTTAGCTTTCCCAAGTCATCTACGACTTGCTGGGACCATTTCAGTTCTATAGCCCGTTACCTTAGTTTCCCTATTTTGGAGGCTTAACCTTGATATAGTGAAACTTGAGAGTGAATTCTTAGTAAACACACTTGGAATTGAATTATAATAGTTCTTTTATCTCCGGAATACTGACTTTAGTCTAAATGGACCTTAAGTTCGTGTCTTGGGTTTTCCTGTTGAGTTTGATAGCTTTTGTGGGAATTCAGTCAGCCAAAGATCATTTTTGAGCTAGGATGGTATTTTTGTGATTAGAGTGTCGAATCAGAATTCTGACGATTCCATTAGTTTTGGAATGGTGACTTTAGGGTTTTTTAACCTTTGGTTCACTTCCTGAGTTGTTCGGGTTCTTTTTGGGACCGATTGTGGAAAGTTGGAAAATTTCTCTTTTTAGTTGATTTTTTTGTTTAAATGACCTCCGTTGTACGTTTCATCAACTTTTTGAGTCCAAAATATATTTTTCACTTAAAATGCATATTTGGTTTATCAAAATTAGATTTTGTTTTATTCCGAGCCCTAAGTTCTAATTTTTAAAATACTATTTTTCTTATGCAGTTGCAGACCAATTTATCAGAGTTCGATAAATTATTCCTTTTTCTATTAAATTGATAGATACTGATAAATTAACCTTTTAGACCAATAAATTGGTACCTGTCGGGCTATGAGATTAGGGGGAGGAAATGCTTATTTACCGTTACTTTTGTCGATAAATCGGTACCGGCCAGGAGTGTCGTATTTCCAAGAAGTGTTGAATTTTTCGAAAATTTTGACCGAGAAATTGGCTACTGAGTTGATTTTTAAGTCAGTTTACCATATTTTTTTTCCATTCCTCTCAATCCTTAGCTCAGACGCCAAATAAAGTTCTAAGTTGGTAATTGTTGTGCTAGCACATTAGGAGTCATTTTTCCATCGTTCCTCATCGATTAGGTAAGTTCTTCTTCCCCAAAATCTTTCCTCATTAGCTTTAATGGTGGGTTTTGAATTTTAGCTTGATTCTTGATTTTATTGTGCCTCTAGCTAGGTGTGGCTTTTGTGAGCATTATTTCTCACTTGTTGAGTACATTCTGACTTGTTTTATGTTGTGCTAGCTATTCTCTTATTGTGAAAAATACTTCTTGGCCAATTGGGGACTTTCTGGTGGTACAATTGAACTCAAAATTGAATCACGTATTCCTTTAGATGAGGTCGTCGTGCTGATAATTTTATTTAATTTTTCTGAACTATGAGGCCTGTGAGCCTGTTTCAGACCCAATTTGAGATTTTCAATATCAGTATCATTCTTCATATTTGGCCCCTATATTCTTAATTTGATAGTTTTGGGTGATTTCGAATGTTTTCGGAGCTTTAGGGCCCGTTTCATGCATTTCGAGGATTATAGCATGCGCTCAAGTAAGCTAGGTTTATTCTCCTTATAGACAGGGCTATTCTATTATACTTATTAGTGTGGCTAGCTATATGGAGTGATCGTTAGTTTTGACTCCTCCTTTTAGACAATTTATCATTCCATATTTATTGTCGGGGTCCCCATGGAGGGGGGCATAGAGGGTGTTGGGATAATGTGATTGCCCTGGTCTTGCCGCGGGCGACCTCTGATGAGCGGTGAAATTACCATTTTATGTGATCACTTTTGCTATATGTTCACATTCTTTATTCATGATTTAAGACTATTTATTATGTAAATTGATTACATTTTAAGAAATCTGAATTTAGAAGTGATCGGAAGTGAAACGATGCAAAAGCGAGATAAAAAAGAGCTTAAAATAAAATGGAGGAGTTAGTTGCCTGAAAACCCTGTGGTTACTAATAAATCGAAAAAATATGCGATTTAACAATCAACATATGCAGGGAGCATATACCGATAAATCGGACAAATAACCAATTATAGGTTAACATGTGTAGGTAACAAGAACAGATAAATTAGCAAAAGACTGATTTATCGGTCAAGTCAACAAAATTCATACGCCTGATAAATCGATCATCAGTGCCGATAAATCGGTCAGTACTAATCAATTGGCACTTCTAATTGATAAAGAAAGAGCGATATCTACGGTCCTGGTAAAAGTGGAATTTCACGTTTTAGGGTCCCAACTCTATAAAAAACCTATCAAACCTGTGTGAAAAGGACTCTTGGATAGTTCTTTGGTAACCTTTGGGTAAAAATATATCAAAGGAAAGCTAGGAACCAATCATCTACACCTAGGGTTAGAGATTTGGAGCTTTGTATGGCAATATTCTTTACCCATCTCTTCTTCTCTAGTTTTCATTGTTTAGTCTTAGTGTGTAGACTTTTATTCTTGTTCAAATCTTGTAGTCATAACTGATGCAATTTATTGATTTGGGTTTTTAATATTATCATATGCTTTGGTTTTAACTATTCTACAATCAATTCGATGAATGATTTAGTCCTTGCATCTTCATAAGTGTATGAAATATAATCAGTATGTATTGACTGATATTCGGTGGTTGTGAACACTAGAAATTGCCTATATTTAACTTAAACTAACCATCCGGTTGAAACTAAGAGTTGAGATTATGATAAGAAATTCGAGGCATTAACCCTCGTCTAATGGTTGTTTTTGTAGCAAGCTTAATTATCTTGGGTTACCACTATACGGACTATGCAGTCTTTCATAGCCTTAAGCCAGTGTAAAAGAGATTTATCTAGGATTAAAGGTTTAGAAACACTTAGATAAATAAGCTTGACTTTATACGTAACTCTACACTTAGGAAGAATTGTAAGACCATAAATGGTTATAATCTATTAACTACCATGGATCGTTGATGACATAAATTTCCCAAGATTGGTTACTTTCTATATTTGTATTCTGAATTCATTGATCAAGACTTGTCATAGTTCATACTTGATACCTTCTATTCTATTATTATTCCCCATATCGTTTTCTATTCGTTCAAGTTAAAGTCATGGTAATATAGTTCCCGTTCTTACTCAATTGCCTCGCATATTATTCTCTGTGTGATCAAGCCCGACTCTTTGTTGTGTAATTATATTTGAGAACGTCCACATACACTTTCATATTGGTTTGAAGTGTAATTTTGAGTGTTATCAAAAAGTGGCGCTGTTGCTGGGGAACAATTTAGCATATTGAGTTAGTTTTGAAATTAAGGTGTAGTTTCTTTAATTTGAACTTACGAATATTTGTCTGTGTTTGTTTTGTTTATTTTATGTTTGTGTTAGTTATATTTTTTTGGTTATTTGGTCACTATGGCATCTCAGTTCAAGAGTGTGTTTAGTGGTTGCTAACTCTATTGTCCAAGCTCTTAAAGTGTAGACTCATGGCATTACCCATGTCACTAGAAGAAGTAGTTGAGGACATGCTTGAGGCATTTGAGTCTTTTATATATGCTAGTGAATATGCATTACGGGTCACGAAAGACTTCTTGAGTAGGCATTTGGAATTATGCAAAGGGGTAGAACAACTTGAATTTGACACCTTTACTTTTGAAGATGACTTGAATTTACATATCGATACATATGACATGTTCTACCAGAGGATGGGAAGTATTAATGTTGGGTTATTAATCATGGATGATGAAGTCTCAGTATACTTAGAAGAAACAATAGAGCCTTGCAATCCATCCAATCCAAATATTTCTTTGGAGCCGAAATTTATGAGATAAGCCTAGAAGTGTGCAAAATAGTGGAACAAATTATGATTGAAAACTATAGTTCATTGGGGGGTGAGTTTTCTACTCAAAGTAGACAAAATAATATCCCTCGTGTATGGGCCAAGAAGTGCGGAATATGGTACTTAAGTGTTAGCCTTTTTGCTTGTCCACCGTCGTCCCATGAAAATCACGGTTAAACTGAAATAAAATTGGGACGTAGACATAAGTCTTCAAAATGGAGAGTTAAATGGTCAAATAATGGATGGTTTTAATTTTGGTTTCACTTAGTTTGATTTTTAGTTTTATTTCTTTATTTTTTATCGTCGTATCATTTTTTATTTTTGAGTAATACACAAAGATGTTTGAAAGTAAATTGAGTTTGTTGGTGAAAATTCAAAGCTAAAATGGCTTTCAAGGAGCTAAGTTAACAACCTATGAACAAATTTAGAGCACTAAAGAAATTCAAAAAGCACTAGAAGAAATTTTTGTTGTAAACACCGATTAAGCGGTACAAAATGCCGCTTTATCAGTCAACTGTGTACCGACTTATCGATATGTATGATTTATAGGCAAGTTCAACCAATTTATCAGTCACTGGGAAGTTATAAAACCATTAGCTGGTAGTTATGCCAAATGGTTCAAACTCAAACTTCTCTCTTTTAAAATATCAAGTTTGATCTTTCTTTTATTCTAGTAATACAAAACGATAATTTCAAGTAATTCTCTTGCAGAAAAATCGGGTATGTGATGCTAAAACTTGAAAGTTTGTGATGCTTCCATATTAAAATCCATTCTATTTCTTAGTTTCTTTATGGTTTGGGGATTTAGACCCTTTGTTTGGTATCTGAGTTTTATGATATGTGTGGACAAAGTGCGGCTAAGTATTGGTTTCAAAGTAGATGTTAGGATTCTTGACAAATTTTGAGAATTCTTGAGTATCAAAATTATGTCAAATGATTGGAAATAATAGTGTCCATAAGGTGTTTGATAAAAGTTCTAGGTGATAATATTAGTCAGATTCATGACTTGATTTTATGTTATCATTCCCTTAATGTGTACTTCATGGTTAATTAACAATAACCCACTTTAAGGACCATTGATTGCACATTTTGTAGAAAATATTTCTTTTTCTATAAAATGAGAGGACTGCTCGACTGACCGATTTATCGGCTAGAAGTGCCAATTTATTGACACTGGATGACAAAATAGGTCATTTCTTGTAATTTATCAGCAGTACAGATAAATTGGTACTTCTGCCAATTTATCGGTTCCTGCTACCGATTTCCTTCAGGGTCAATTTTCAGTTTTTTCTAAAACATATCCCATTTGATATTTGAGTCATTTCTTTGACATAATTAACATATAAAACATTGCATTGCATGTCTTCACACAAATTTCATGATAATATTTCATATTTCAGGTACAAATATCGATTATGGATCCCAACGCTTCTGTCGACATCCTTTTTGAACCAACACTTGTTACGAACTTTAATCAGCATTAGTTTCTTTAATACGAATCACAAGGATACTATTATAGAGACTTGGAAAGAAATAAAATGTTCTTTGAAAGAGGAATCAAGCTCAAAAAATCCGCGAGGCATGCCCACGCTTCTACCAAAGTCTCAAAACCACAGGATGGATGTGTTTTTCTCAAGAGCTAAGGCTAATGAGACTTGGGTGAGGAAATTTTTTGCTAACCTCGGTGAGGTTAATCTCTCCTATCTAGTTGTGCGGATTTATCGTAATATGGCCGATTTCAGGGAAGAGGCAATTAACAGAGTCTATGGGCTATCCGACCATGACCCAACTTTATTTAGAGCAAAAGATTGTGTAGCAGGGGACTGGCTAGTGTCAAAGATTTATCCTGGAAAGGACGTATCACAGTGATCCAACAGAAAAGGGTATTACTACAAAAGGTTTCACTGCTGAAGCAAGGATTTAGATATCGATTATATGAAATCGAGTCTCTCCGTGTGGAATTTATCTGATATACCCCTATAGAGAGACCAAATCATAGAATGCCTTCTGGATGATATTCCTATATATCTACATGATTATCCAAGAGCTCAAGGAGTATAAGAAGCATACTAGCCCCATGTTAATATTTCCTTCTCTCATTACCAAGTTATGCACATTAGTATGAGTTGAGGTGGAACTTAAAGACACATGGATAGATCCGATGAAACCAATGAAAACACTAAAGAAGAAAGGAAAGGGTTTTATTAGAAAGGTCAAAAAAAGGAAGAAGATATCAGAAGAAGCCCCACATGACACCTTTAATCGTCCTCCATCCTCAGGCCCTTTTGATGAGAGCTTAACTGAGATGAATATGATGTGAGATGTCATCATCAAGCGTCCGTAAGGACTGGTGACACTTCTTAGGGACCTTTTATTTCACATGAGGAATTTGATAGGTATCTGGAAGAGTAGAAGAAGAAGATGGCTCACTTAGTGATACTGAAAAAGGCTTACACGAACCTAGCTAGGCGTATGGAGAGTTGAGTGCCTCGCATGACAAGATGGTGCAAAGGTAAAAAATGAGAGACAAGTTCTTTACCCATATATGGAAAGGGGTAAAGGGGTTGTGTAAGATTCTAAAACCCCGAAACCCACTTCTTACAGTCACACCAAGTGATGATGATGCACCTATTCGGTGGTCCGCTAAGGACAATGACAATTATGATGATGATGATGAGACTGAGAGCAATGGGATCCAGTGATACAACTCAAGAAGCCTCTACCCCATATGTATTCATTTCACTCATTTCATATTATTGAGTTTAGCCAGTAAAGACACTGCAATATCTTAAGTTGGGGGTGGATGTACTTGGTATTATCGGGTATTGCTGGATATTATTGAATTTGATTTTGTTTGATGTTTTTGTTTTGTGCCACTATCGGGCTTTAAGTTGTTTTGTAATATTTATGAGATGAATTTGTGGATTATTGTGTACTTTATTGTTTTGTTTAGTTGTGGTTGTTTTTTTAGTTATTTAATCTTTTTTAATTTTTTTATATTATTTTGATTCATCTGAGGGTTTTTGTTGCCCTGTTTCTTTTTCCTCAGACATGCTATTTAGTAGAACTGGAATGTTTAGGTTTATTTTTATTTGTTAATTGTTTCTAGTTGAATAGTTTAGTAGCATTTGTTTTAGTGTGTATATAGAGGTGTAGTTAGATGATGTGCATAAATGTATTAGCTTGGTTGATGCTAATAAAGTAGTTGCATAATGTACATACCCTCCAAAATATTTTTGCGGATTTGGGCAAAGTATATTTGCATGTATAAGAAATGATTTTGGAATAACACTTT
>JBDJHY010269680.1:0-10373 GCA_039654485.1 Withania somnifera
AGAACAAGAGAAGGAAGGTTTGTTAGCATTTGAGAGAAGCTAGCAACACAAATTAATTAGTGTTCGAGAGAAGCTAATTGGAACTTAAAGGCTAATATTTAAACTCATATGTAATCAATTTAGTATTTAGTTTATTATAATGGATCATTCATAGAATTAATTACCTTAATTGTATTTGCTCTTGACTTGGTTTGTGAAGCCATTGATTAGATCTTTGTTTATGTTTATTTTGAGGAAAGGGCCAAATTTACCCCCCTACTTTCAAAAATCAGCTAAAATTGCCCTTAATCGTATTATTTAGTCAAATATACCCCTGCCGTCATACTTTAGGGCCAAATATACCCTCGGTGTCAATAATGTTTTTACATGTACCCTTCCCTAGATGAAATTTTTTTAATTAAGTCAAAAATAAATATTTGATAATTATATAATATAATAGTAATCAAATTTATAAATTTAAAGCATTGTTATTGATGTTACTTTAGTAAAATATATCTTTCATTAAAACTTTTTTAGAAACGATTAAATCAATAAAAACCAAATAATATAATATAGTAGAGTAATTATGTGTCTATTCTATATATTATAACCCATAAAATATATTCGGAGTTAAAAACACGACAATGTTTGTTTGCGGATCTATAGATCCATCAACCCCTTTCTACAAACCAAGTAACATGTCGTATGTTTTTTTGAAGTCTTTATAAATATGATTTTATTATGTTATTCGTATAATCTTTCATTACTAGATAATAAAAATTGATGATTTTCATAGTTTTTTTCATTGAAGGTTTCTCATATTTTTTTCTGTTAAATTATTTTCATTAGTTAAAAAATGAGCAATTTGTCTCAATTTAGATATTTTCATCCAAGAAGGATACATGTGAAAAGTTTGATGACACCGAGGATATATTTGGCTCGAAAGTATGACTGCAGGGGTACATTTGATCAGAAAATATAATTAAGGGAAAATTTAGCTAATATTTGAAAGTAGATGGGTAAATTTGACCCTTTTCCCTTTTATTTTTAATTTCGTGACACCTTTATCATACTTTTAATTCCCCCTATTCCGTGTTAGACCATTCGAGTCTTAGTAGTTGTGTTTTAGTTTTCCGTTCGTAATCGATTACCTTTACATTGTTCCCTGTGGATTCGACCCCGACTTATAAGTTGGGTAAATATATTTTAACAACGACTATGTACACTTTGGTTTCGGAGTGTAATTGAGCGTTATCACCCCCACCAGCAATATGGAAATGTGGCCCCTACACCTGTTTTACCCCTCTTCAGAACCCAAACAATAATGTCACGGGGATAATACATGAAATCTTTGGTAGACCCCTGGATGGGGTATCGCAAGATACTCTAAAGGAAAAGGAGAGGAGAATACCTTTAGAGGAACCTTGCCATAAGCGATTCAAATCAGAAGAGGTCATCACTTTTTTTGAAGAAGACGTTGTCCCCGGAGCAATGCCTCATGTTGACTCCTTGGTAATAAAGAGGATCATGGAAAACAAAGAAGTTCATAGGGTGTACGTGGATAATGGTGTTGCTGTCAGTATCATTTTCTCGACATGCTTCAACCAGCTCGGATTGACCCAGGTAATTTACGGTGCACCAGCCAATTGCTTCAAACTTTTACCCAAAGAGAAGTGATACCTGAAGGAACCATCTAGTTACTGGTTACTGTAGGGGACTACCCCAGTAGAAAATCATGATGGTTGAGTTTAATTTGATCAATGCACCCTCTCCCTACAACGTCATTCTGGGACGAGATTGGCTAACACTGTCCAAAGTAATTTGTTCATCCTATTACCTCAAAATGAAGTTTCCCACCGAGCACGGGATAACTTTAGTCCGGGGTGACCATGAAGTTTCACAAGAATGCATGAGTATTACATTAAAGAAAAGTGCCTAGGATGAATAAATAGTAACTACAGATTTCTCGACCTGAGGTCAAGCCTCGGGAGAAAATTCACGTTGTCCCATCAGGGAAAGAGGATGAAAAAGTGCTAGAGGTTCTATTAGATCCCAAATTCTGTAAAAGAAAGGCTACAGTAGGATCATCCCCGAATTCTGCCCTCTATTAGGAAATTATGGCATTGCTCCAAGAATTTAAGGGTGTCTTTGCTTGATTTCCTTGGAAATGATGGGAGTGTCACCTAAGGTAATGATTCACAGGTTGAATGTTGATCCATGAGTCAAACTGTACAGCAGCAGAAGAGGAAATTTGCACCCAAAAGGAATCAGGTTATTCGTACTGAAGTTGGGCAGTTGCTGGCAGCAGATATTCTTTTCGAGGTAAAGTACTTGACCTGGATTTCCAACCCGATTATGGTGAAAAATGCAGGGGAAGGATGGAGAATGTGTATTGATTACATAGATCTAAACAAGTATTGTCCAAAGGATTACTATCCTTTACCAGTAATTGATCAGAAAGTAGAGGTTGTATCAGGTTATGAACTCTTGAGCTTCCTAGATTTATATAAGGGTTAACACCAGGTTCTCTTGGACGAGGTGGATGCCCCCATAACCGCCTTCATTATAGACTGGGGAAAATTCGCCTATAAAAAGTTGCCTTTTGGTTTGAGGAATGCTGGAACCAAGTATCAAGGTTAGTGGATAAAATATTTGAATATAAATTGGCCCAGTGGTGGAAGTCTATGTGGACGACATCGTTGTAAAACGAAAAAACCTTGAGACAAGCTTAAAAGATTTGGAGGAAGTTCTTCAACTTCTGAGGCATACATGACTGAAGTTTAACTCGATGAAATGCAATTTTGGGGTCACGTTAGGAAAATTCCTGGGATATGTCGTATCCAAGAAAGGGTTGACTGTGAACCCTTCTAAGGTCAAAGGGGTAGCTAAAATAAAATCTCCAACGTGCCTAAAAGATGTACATAATCTGGTGGAAATGCATGAATCCCCCGTGGAGGCAGCAGAAACTTCTATGAAAGAGGCAGTGGTAAATGAGGAGCCCAAAGAACCTAGTGGTAGCTTCTTCATGCACATAGATGGGGCCTCCAATGAAGACGGTAGCGGGGCTGGAATCCTGTTCAAAAATTTTGAGGGGATTGAGATGTCGTATGCATTGCGTTTTACTTTTAGAATGACAAAAAATGTGGCGGAATATGAAGCATTGATAGTAGGTTTACGCCTAGCTCATCAAATAAAGATAAAGTCACTCTCAGTCTTTAGAGATTCCCAAATTATGGTCATCAAGTAAAGGGAACTTACGAGGCGAAAGATGCCTAGTTGAAGAAATACCTGGAGATAATAAAGGAGTTACAGGGAAAATTTTCCTATTTTTAGATAAACAAGGTCTCCCGAGGGGAAATTATGCAAGTTGATGTGCTCAGTAAATTGGCATCCTCGAAAAAAGGAAAGAAAAGGCATTAGGTATTAATAGAAGAGGTTCGCAAACCTAGGGTATAAGAAGTTAACATCTCTATGGTGGACGAGATGAATGATAGCTGAATGACCCCAATAGTGAGATACCTTACCTCGGGAGAAACCCCACCTGATCCAACTTAGGCAAGGAAACTTCGGCTCAAAGCACCCCAGTATGTATTACAAAACGGAATCCTTTATAAAAGATCCTTTTCACAGCCACTGCTGAGGTGTGTTAGGCCCGTTTAAGATAATTACTTAATACAGGATATCCATGAGGCTCGTGTGGTAGCCATATAGGTGTGAGAGGATTGGCAAAAAGATCCTACGGTGGGGCTATTACTGGCCCATTTTGTTCCAAGAAACAAATGACTTCATCTAGAAGTGTCCGAAGTACCAATTTCATGCACCGATAAATCGACGAACTCAGATGGAGTTATTCTCAGTGCAGAGCGCTTGGACCTTTGCCCAATGGGGAATCGACATAGTGGTACCATGTCCTGAAGCCCCAGGAAGTGTGAAATTTCTAGCGGTGGCTATAGACTACTTCACCAAATGGATAGAGGCAGAACCCTTAGCCACAATTATAGGGAAAAAGGATCCTGATTTTCTCCTGGAAAAATATTGTTTTCTAGTTTTGGATATCAAAAAAGATCATCTCAGATAACGGAAAATAGTTTGCAGATGACCCATTCAAATCATGGTGCAAGGAAATGCAAATCAATCAATAATTCACCTCGGTAGTGCACCCTCAAGCTAATGATCAAGTCGAGGTTACAAATGGGACACTGCTACAAGGCCTAAAAATGAGGCTAGACAAAGCCAAGGTAGGTTGTGTAAAAAACCTATCTCATGTTCTATGATTGTATAGGACAACCCCAAGATCACCTAATGGGGAAAACTCATTTACCCTCACATACGGAATGGAGGCATTGATCTCGGTTGATGTAGGGGTACCCAGCCTGAGGTCATTACACTATGTTGAGCAAGGGAATGAAGAAGAGCTCAGGATGAATCTCAATTTCTTGGAGGAGAGGAGAGAAAGGAAAGCCATTTCTGAGGCCATATACAAGCAGGCTATGGATAAATATTACAATGACAAGTTAAAAAATATCCAATTAAGCCTGGGCTAATATGTCCTAAGAAGAAACGAAGCTAGTTGAGCCAACAAGTTTGGGAAGCTTGAGGCGAATTGGGAAGGCCTTTATCAGGTAATTGAGGCTTCTAAATCAGGTAGCTATAAATTAGCAAGGTTAGATGGTAGTGACATACCAAGAACCTGGCATGTAAGTAATTTACGAAGATTCTATTAGCATGACTGCAATTTCTGAAATTACATTCATCTCTTATAATTACAGTCATTATTAAATTACATTTATCTCTCATAATTATCAGTTTACAGTCATCTCTTTTAAATTTTCAATTTTTTAACTGATCTAAAGAGCATGAATCAACTTAGCCTAAGAAGGGCTATATTAAAAAATTATAAGTTAAATCGATCTTATTTACGAGAGCTCAGTTCGACCAAGCATCGTAAAGAACAAATTAAATCGACCTCGTACGCGAGGAATCGGTTCGCCCAAGCACTGAAAATAAAAATTAAATTGACCTGATTACGAGTGCTCAGTTTGGCCAAGTGCTGCAAATTACAAGTTAAATCGACCTTATTTATGAGAACTCAGTTCGTCCAAATGTCACAAATTACAAGTTAAATCGACCTTGAGTACGAGAGTTTGGTTCGGCTAAAAATATTGCTATGAATAAATAAATACAGATGGTTTCGTACCAACATTAGGTTGAAGTCAAGATCATCAAAGAGTTATGTAAGTATAAGAAACAAATATTAGAAAACTGATTCCGTTAAAGATCGGCTCAAGATCAATATAGGTATGTTCATTTACATTACATATTAGAATTTCTAACTACTACTTTTTACAAAGATCCTAATGCCTATGGCCTTGTCTATTCTGAGATGGTCTACCTTGTTCCCTTCCACTTGTGGCAGGTACAATGTCCGAAAAAGGGATAGATAAAGAGGGGTTTTGCTGGCTTGCACTGTCCTGCGTGTTAGCTCAGAAAATCTGAGGCCTCTTCTTCACATCATCATACATGGCCAGTATATTGTCCAAGATGAACTTATTCCTTTGATAACAAGGGGAACCTTCCCCGTAGCTAGAGGCTATGCTCACGAGAGTAGTAGTCAGATCACGGACTTGCTCCTCGACCTCATCCAAGGTAAGTAACCCAACCTCATAAAAAATAATACGTCCATACTCTCATATTTGATCTCGAATACGATTCACCTCGACATCCCGATGATCAAAATCCATCTTGTACTGAGTTCCTTTGTATTTTTAGTAAGCAACGGTCTTCTTAATACTATCCACAAACTTACGGGCATCCCCCCATAAGTCCTCAAGCTTTCGGGAGGGTGTCTTGTTTTCCTCCCTAAGATGCTTTCTCTCCTTGCTGGATTGCTTCAGCTTCTCCACCAAGCCTTTGAACTCATCATTCTCGGATAGACGAGATCAGAAGTACTAGATAAACTTGTTCTTGTTAAGGATCTCCTTGTTCTTCTCGTGAAGGAGCCTCTGAAAACTCAGGAGTGAGGTCCTGAGAGTAGAATTCTCCCTTTCCACTTGCTCAAGTGTATAAGGGATGAATCACTAATAATTAAGAGTAAAGTTGTTAAGCCTAATAGAAGTAAAAGGAAGTCAAAGAAAATTAAGAAAATAGCTGCATTTCATTGATAAGGTCCAAGTAGGCCATAATGATTACAAAAAGTGAAAATAAAAAAAATTACAAAGGTATCTATCTATGACCCCCAACTTGATCAATAGCCAAGGTAGGCTCTAGCTTAATAAGGAGCTCATAGGTGGGGGCATGGCCGAGATCTTCGACGGGAGAGCTCGTAGGGGCTTCATTGATGGCCAACGGGTCCTCGATACAATCCTCAATACGAGGTGCTTCCCCAGCACCAAAAAATCCCTGGATGTAGGACATCCTCGGAGTACGATCTTATCTCCTCCACTGTTAAAAGAGTGGGGTGCTAAGCTACGTGTCAGATTTGAGGAACTCAGGCCATTGAAGTATAACCTTTATATAGTCCTCATTCATACGAGCCTCGACTCCCGGTCGTAACCAAACTTGTCAACTCAGAGGGGGAGGTCTGGGAACTCCTCAGCAACCTCGTCCAACACCACTGCCCGATTGGCATTGATGAGGGCTTGGCTAATAGATGAGACGTAGGTCAAGAAGGTATTGTTCAGCGTCACCTTCTCAAATAACACTTTGTTAAATTCTCTTTGTCGATCAATAAAGTTAGCTCTCAACCGCTGCACCTCAGTTGCGGCAAACATTTTCTTTTCTTTGGCTGCCTTCTGCTTTTCCTCAGTAACCCTCCTCCTCTCCTTTGAAGCCTTTAGATTGGCCTCAACCTCTCTTAGTTGAGCTCTCTCCCGGCTAAGCCTTTTAAATCAATCCTCTTTTTGGGCCAAAATGGAAGCCACTTGTGTCAAAATTTTTAAAATAGGAGAAGGAATTAGTACTGAAAAAATACATAGGTAGTTATTCAAAGGTATACTTACGTCTCCCAGGCCAGACAGTGAGACATCCTTGCAAGGAAAAACTCGGCAACTTTTTTCCTCTTGGGTGTTGGCGCCTGAGCTGAGCTTTCGTCTCTCTTCTTACCCGCCTCTAGGGTGGTCTGTTTCTTAGGTATCCCTGTTATAAGGAGGGGGCTAGAAGTGGTCACCTCTTTGGCCAACCCAACGGAGGATCTGGGTGGTTTGGCTTCTTACCGAGCTTGATTTGAACCATTGTAACAAAATATTGAAAGGTAGAAGCATAATTTTAATAAGGGCATGTAATTATCCATCTCGGATACACATATTATAACTTAGCAACTACCTCTAGTTACTTCGGTGGCCACGTCAGACTGTACCACCTCAACCTCGTCAGTTGGGGTAAAGGCGCTGATTTTAGCCTTAAACAAATCTACATCATTGAAACGGCAATGATGTGATTTTATTTGGTCCACGAGGTCGAAGTCACAGGTATTTACACTAGAACCAACATTATTCCTAACTTTACCCAGGTACCAGTCTTGGGGAAATAAGCCAAGAAGAGCAGAATTAATTCCAGGAAAATACATTGATCACGATAGTGATCACTATCGTGACCCGGCTTGGCGTAAGGCGGTTGAAAGCTGTTAAATTGGGCTTTTTAAGGGCAATTGGGTCTATTCACCAAGCAGTCTAGCAACCCTTAAGAGGATTTTTAGGGGCAGAATTAGGTATTCAATTAATATTCTTCTTCTTTGATCAAGAGAGGAGACAATCACAATTGGAGGAGGGAGAACTTGGAAAGAAAACATCACAATTACACCTAGGGTGAAGATTATTCTTACGATTAATTACGGTATTTATTATCTATGAAATCCATAGTAATTATGTATTGTATGGGCTAAAAACCCTAGTTCTACGGCTTGTGGTTCACACACCATGTATGGATGATAATTAATATAAAGTTTTGGTTTCCGATTAACCGATTGTTCTTCTATTTTATTATAATGGTGTTTCTAATTGTTGGACACTCTTAGAGGAAAATCTTATGCTTGTTGTTGAATCCAATAATCTTGTGAGTGATGGGAATAGAAGAAGTGTGTTTATGTCATTAACCTTAATTTGAGATTAGTAATATAACTAGTTAACTAAGACATAATCGTGTACTTAGTTGCTTCGCTTGGGTAAATTAGGGAATACGGTTTTAATGCTTTTATGAAAAGTTAACAACACTCTAATTGGGCGTAGTTGTTTCTTGATTAATTGGTGACTAACGGAAAATCAATCCCTAGTCATACTTTCAACCCCTAACTCAACAATCAGCGGAACAAAGACCTTAAATTAAATTAAGTCCTTACGTATGTGTGTGTGCAATGCCATAGCCCTAGAATTGCTCTTAATCCTGATTTACATAATATTCTACCTCCACTTATCTACTTTCATCTTATATTTTTAATTATATACTAGGTAATACCTTATCTTGAATTCTAAATTTGAACTCTAAAGTTAAAGTCCTCATATAGCCTGACTAGCCGAACTAATTAACAATTTCCAAGTCCTTGTGGGTTCAACATTCGGCTCATAAAGAGCCACTATATTACTTGCATGACCACGTACACTTGTGTGTACTAGGGAGACAATATGTTTTTCGCGTCGTAGCCAGGGACTTGGCGATTAGTTTGCTTTGATTTATTTGAGTGATTTTTGTAACCGTGCAAATTATTTAACAACTTGATCTTAGCTTTTCACTTCTCCATAGGTGCTATTACAGATAATCTGGCACAAGACAAAAACTTGGTAGAACCATTTGATGGGCCAGAGCATTTCATTCACTCTCAGTGAAGAGCAAGACTATTCCTACTGTCTGGTTCAAACGTCTTACTGGATCCACCAATTATAGTAGTACTAGCCAAGATGGAAGAACCAACATCAGTGCACGATGTGGCTATTCCTAAAGCCTCAATGCTACCTCAACCATCCAGAAGCCCGCTCCCAGAGGTAGATTCGAGCTTAAGCAGAATATGGTGCAATTCTTGCACACTAGTGGGAAATTCACTGGTCTCCCACATGAAGACCCCCAACAATATATTCAGAATTTCTTGGAGATCAGTGATACTTATATTCCTACAGGAGTTTTATCGGACTACGTGAGACTCACGTTGTTTCCTTTCTCATTATTGGGGGAAGCCAAGAGGTGGTTATCTGCATAACCACCTAACTCTATATATACCTGGGAGGATTTAGCAAGGAAGTTCTTGATTCGTTTCTTTCTATCTGGAAAGACAGCGAGGCTAAGAAGTGAAATTCGTAGTTTCAGACAGAATTCTAGAGAGAACTTGTATCAAGTGTGGGAGAGATTTAAAACTTTGTTGCGAAATTGCCCACATCACCAACAGTCGAATGAAGTGTTGCTGCACACATTTATTAAGGCATTGGAACCCAATTACAAGATATTGTTAGATTCAGCTGCTGGGGGCCAAGCTTTGGAGCGCACTTATGATAAGATGTTTACTTTGCTGAATAGGATTGCCACAGGAAATCCTGACTGGAATGGTGATGTCCAGATCTATTGCTAAGAAAATATTGCCGGTGTCATGGAGTTAGATATGGTTACAGCTTTATCAGCACAAATATCATCATTGCAGAATATGTTCTCACAAGCATTTGGGAAGCAACAACAGCAGGCTACAGTCAACGTACTCCAATCACAGGCCCAAGGTTGGTGTGAAACATGTGGAGGTGGTGACCATACGTCTGATGTATGCGATGACAACCCCAATTTAGTGAATTTTGTTGGAAATGTATAGCGTGGTCAGGGGCAGTAGTTTTATGGAAATTTATACAATGCAAATTGGAGGAACCACCCCAACTTCTCAGGGGGTGGGAATCAAAATCATCCCCAACAACAGAGTTCTAGAAATTATAGAAACCAGCAGCCTAACCAGCAACATCAGCCACCAAACGTGCAGCCCGGCGGTAAGATGGAAGAAATGCTGAAAAAATTACTAGAAGGGCAGACACGACATAGCGAACGACTAGCAAGGCTAGAGGCAGACTTGAAAAACCAACAAATGGCCACACAGTAGTTGGAAAGGCAGATGGGGTAGCTAGCGATGTCTCGAAATACAAGACCGCAAGGTGGGATGCCAGCAACTCTAATCCGAACCCAAAATAGGTAAATGCTATCACAACTAGAAGTGGAGTTCAGTTGCATGAACTAGTGCCGGGAAAGGACAACTAAGCAACCAATGATGATAAGATGAGCAATGATAATGCTAAGGGCACTGAGCCTAGCGTCGACATCCCACGACCAAGGCCTCCACCACCCTTTCCGCAGAGGTTTAAAAAGAAGAAAGATGAAGAAGGTTTCCTGAAATTTAAGGAGCTTTTGGGGCAAGTCCATATTAACTTTCCCCTAAT
>JBDJHY010269691.1:0-10373 GCA_039654485.1 Withania somnifera
TCTTCTGCATTAATTATAGTAGTCCTCCGCTTCGGCTACAGACTACGGGGTTTGGTTCTCCTACTGGTGGTATAGTAAGTGCCATCATGATCCGAGAAATTGGGTCATGACATTATAGAACCATTAGGAAAGAGTCTTACTTTCTTCATGTGTTTTCATATGTTATGGAGTCTAAATCAAACATCTACAAATATGTATTCTATTAATCCAGATAATTATGCCTCCATGTAGAAAACCTATATGTAGAGCCACAACTAACAAGGCTCCTGGTCATCCCTCCAAGAATGCAACCCTACCAACTCCAGCTTCTTAACCCAACCTTGACATTACTACAAAATTTATAAATGATATGCAGTTTTTTTCTCATATAGTTACTGTCCAATTCAAAACTATGACCTTTCCCACTTGCACTTAGTGTGGGAAGAATCATTCAGGGAAGTGTCTGGATGGACATGATGGATGGATAGTAGGGTCATAGGATTAGGGATTGGCACATAACAATAAAAGGAAATTAGAACGTGGAAAAGGCTCATTTTACAACATCAGTAGCTCCTCTGACCCTAATGCTCAGTAGGGTGCTACTCATGGAACCGATGGTGGTCAGTGCAAAAATTAGTTATATGCATTAAGGTCCTATTGGGACCAAGAGGAGTCACCTGATGTCGTTATTGGTATGTTGCAAGTATTTTATATTGATTTCTTGGTGTTGATGGATTCGAGGGATTACCATTTGTTACACCATATGTTGTTGTAATATTTGGGGTTAGTCGTGTTCAGATTTTAGAGTCATTTTAAGTTTCTAATCCAATAAGTGATTCCATAGTAGACAAAAGTGGCAATTCTTGGGAAAGTCACCTTAGCAGACTTAGTAGAACTAGACATAGTCGATTTTGACGTCATTCTTGGTATAGATTATTTATACTCCTTTTTCCCCTCTGGTTATTGTAGAACCCAATTAGTTAAGTTCCAATTTTTGAGTGACCCATTCATAGAATGTGGAGGTAGTACCATGGCTCCTAAGGCTCATTTCGTATCCTACCATACGAAATAAAAATGATATCCAAAGGTTTCATATATTATCTGGTTAGGGTTAAGGGCCTAAAGTCCGAGCATCGACCATCTAGTCAGTTCTTGTTACTAGAGAATTTGCAGCAGTGTTCCCAGATGATTTCCTGGTGTTCCACCACATAGGGAGATTTATTTCGGTATTGATCTTATTTCTGATACACGGCCTATATATATTCCTCCTTATAGGATGTCTCCAAAGGAACTTCAAGAACTCAAAGAATAGTTAGCTTATCTTCTAGATAGGGGGTTCATTAGGCCCAACGTTTCACCTTGGGGATCCCCTAACTTATTCGTGCAAAAGAATGACATTTCTCTCCATATGTGTATAGATTTCCAAAAGCTAAATAAAGTTACCATCAAGAACAAGTATCCCTTTCCATAATTGATCATCTCTTTGACCAACTTTAGGGTGCCAACTTCTTTTCTAAGATGGATCTCAGGTATGGTTATTATCGGCTCATGGTTTGGGAATGTGATATCCTGAAGACTGCCTTTTGAACTTGTTATAGCCACTACGAGTTAGCGGTTATGTCTTTTGGATTGACCAATGCCCTATCCTCTTTCATTATGAACAAAGTATTCATGCCTCATCTTAATTCCTTTGCCATTGTGTTCATGATGAAATCCTAGTCTGTTCCAAGAATGAAAAAGATCATGCTAATCTTTTAAGGATCATTATCTATACCATTTTAAATGGTCATCTATATGCTATGTTTTCCAAGAGTGAGTTCTGGCTGAAATTTGTAGCTTTCATCACCCATGTTATTTTTTGAGATAGTATTTGGGTCGATTCACGAAAGGTAGATGTTGTGAAGAATTGGCTTAGATCCATGTCTTTGTTTGAAATTAGAAGCCTCTTGGGAATAACTGGGTACTACAAGAGATTTGTGCCTGTTTTTCCTACCTTAGAATTCCTTTTACAAAATTGAATTGGAAGAATGTCAAGTTTGAATGGTCTAAATCTTGCAATAAGATATTCTGTGACTTTAAAGATAGGTTGACTTCAGCTCCAGTGTTGACCCTACCATAGGGTACTGAGGGTTTTTTGGTTTATTGTGATATTTATAAGGTTGGTCTTTGTTGTGTCTTCATGCAGAATAGGAAAGTCATAGTTTATGCTTCTAGGCAGCTTAAGATCCGTGCGAGGAATTACCCGACTCATGAAGTCGAGATGAAAGCCATAGTCTTTGATCTTAAGTTGTGGAGAAAATACTTTATGGTGTATGTGGACGTTTTCACTAACCCCAAACTCCTCCATTATGTATTTCACCAGAAGGATCTAAATCTTCATCGGAGGAGATGGTTAAAGTTACATAAGGATTATGAATGAGTGTGCTTTACCATCCTACGGAAAATGTTATAGCTGATTTCCTCAGTAGAGTCTCTATAGGTAGTTTGTCACATGTCCAAGGAAAGTAAGAAAAAGATTATTAGAAATGTGCACAAGCTTGCACACCTGGGCATCATAATGGTTAAAGCTGATGATGGTTGTATGTTGGTAATAAATGTATCTGGACCTAAAGTGAAAGAAAAATAAGATAAAGACTCGATGTTGCTTAAGTTAAAGGGTGCAGTTGGTAGGCATATGGGGGAGGTTTACTCCAAAGCAGGAGATGGCGTGCTACAGTATCAAATTTAGTTATGTGTGCCAATATTGATAGATTGAAAGACAAGATCATGTTTGAGGCCCACAGTTCTAAGTATTCTATTCATCTAGGTGACATTAAAATATATAGAGATTTAAGGGAATTTTATTGGTAGGATGAAATGAAAAGGGACATAGCCGAGTGTGTGTCTATGTTTCCAAATTTCCAATAAGTGAAGGTTGTACATAAAAAGACAGAAGGTGAGATTTAGATATTTAAGATTCCTTCTTTATGACAGGAGGTTATTAATATGGATTCAGTTACTAGATTTACGCGTAATGAGAAGTAGAAAGATTCTTTTTGGGTAATTGTGGACAAATTGACCAAGTCAGCTCATTTTCTACTTGTTCACACAAGTGTACATCAAAGGAGCATGGTAGATTATACCATCAGGATATTGTTCATATGCATGGTGTTCCCTTGACCATTATTTAGACAGGGGTACTTAGTTCACTTTCTATTTATGGAGGTCTTTCCAGAAAGGTTTGGGTTCATATGTTAATCTGAGCACTATTTTTATTCGAAGATAGATAGTTGGAATAAGCAAACCATCCAGACTCTAAAGGATGTTATAAGAGTTTGAGAACTTGATTTCAAGGGTATATATAATGACCACCTACATTTGATTGAATTTCCATACAATTATAGTTATTAATTTAGCATCCAGCTCTATTTAAGGCCTTGTATGGAAGAAGGTGTAGATCTCCCATTAGTTGGTTTGGGGTTTGTGATGTACCTTTAATTGGTCCATATAGTATGTTTAAGGATACTTCGAAATTTCAACCGATTTAAGAAAGGTTGAAACCACCTCATAGCTGTAAAAGTCATATGCTATTATTAGGAGGAGATAGCTAGAGTTTGAGATAGGTGATTGGATTTTCCTGAAGGTGTCACCCATTAAGTGTGTGATGCATTTTAGGAAAAATGGTAATCTTAGTCCTTGTTTTGTTGGCCCATACAAGATTGTGAGGAGAGTAGGCCATGTGGCTTATGAGTTAGACCTACTGGCTGAGTTTCCAGCAGTCCATCTGATGTTCCATGTGTGGCTTATAAAAAATTCTTAAGTGATACTTTATTGGTTGTGCACATTGAGAGAATAGTTATTAAGGATAGTCTCACCTATGAGGAGGTTACAGTTTGAATTCTAGACAGGTAGGTTCAGAAACCCTTGAATAAGGAATTGACTATAGTTAAGGTTTTATGGAGAAATCAAGTAGTTAAGGGTGCTACATTGAAGGTAACCCTTATCTGTTTTCTTTGAGGTCTAGACAAGCGTAAGGTAAGCAATTCTAAAAATTATAGCTTCTCTTTTAGTTTCATGTTATGAATCAGTTGTCAATAGTCTCTGTATATGTTTTCTTGTAAAGTCAAACCATGTTTAGTTTCAGATAGTAACTCAACTGTATGCTTAGTTTCATCTTAATACTCATGTTTTATGAAACTCCTTATCTAGTCTAGGTATTTCAGCTTAAAGCATAACTACAATCTTTATTCGATGATGAATGATCTTAAGGGGAAAATATAGTAATACCTTGAAAAACACCCTAAAACCTTTCAAAGGTTAAATAAATGGTGTTGGAATAGTTTCATAAAAATCTGTAACTGGAAGGTTTCCATGGAGGGATCCACAGTATTCAATGGGTTCCACGGACCATGAAACCTACCATCGAAACTGTCCAGTGAAGGGTTCCCAATTTTAAACTCTCACAGACTATTCCACAATTATTTTCAATTTCCACAAACCATAGAAGGTTACATATAAGTCATCCAATGTTCTCCAAAGATCGAAAAAATTCACTTAAATATTAGGGGATCTCAGAACCGGTTCACAAAACATAGGTGGGCCATTGGAACCCGTTCGATTACCAACCAATAGGGACTAGGGATGATGGACTAGTCAATGATTCATCGACCGATTCGATGGTCTGTCAAACCATTCGTCGAGCTTGCCCAGTTCAATTTCAAATCCATTTTTCCTAGAGATATTAAGGACTTTCAATACATTTTAAGTTCCAAACCCATGTCATTTTTAGCGTATTTACCCCTAGTATGAAAACCCAAAACCCTTAATTTTTTTATTCTTTTACACTTAAACACTACCATACAACAGAAGAAAAGAAAACCCGTATTAAGAAACAAGCATAAAAGTCAAGCCTAGGGTTCTAATAATTACTCAAGATTTTCTCCAAGGGAATTGTCTCGACTAGGTGAGGAGGTATTCAATGAGATTCTTTCATCCTCATTCCCGAGTTTCTCCTTTTTTATGAAATATATAGTTGTTTTAATTCTAGGTTTTGAAGACCCACTTTATGATTTGTTGAGAATTTCATTTCATGCTTTTAAATTGTAAAATATTTATCTGCCTTAAGATTTTTAGAATGATTTTCACATAGATTACAATGATTTGCAAAAACTTAGCACGTTGAACTTATTTTTTTTTCACAACCTTTGTTGTATTTTTTTGTTTTATTTGAAGAACATCCTTGAAACTAATGTTGAAGGTGCATGAATATGACTTACCTTCATTTTATGATTTTGAAAGTTAGAACAAAAAATATAAGAAAACTACAAGCTATGGCTCATTTATTATATAAGATACAGGCATTCTAATATTCCCCTTTCAGAAACTTTTCGAGAATATAAGCATAATGTTTTGGGAGGATTATTTTGTACCGAAAGGATTAGCTCACCCTATTGGTGAAGCTATAATTAGTACAAAACTGGATTTTCGTCTTAGGTTACTTATGATTATATAGATAAGGATCCTTATCTTAGAATTTACAAGTTTAGTCCTAGCTATGGCAGGTTTAGAATAGCCTCTTTGCCAGTGTGGGGTCAGAACAGTTGACCTTTTTCGATGTGAGTTTATGACACCGAACTCTACGTAGAACATAGCATAGTTTTTGTCAGTTGTAATAAACTCCAGACTTCATGAGTAACTACAAAATACAATGTTGTGTACCAAATAAATATGTTTTTTACTTATAATTTAGATTTTGAGTCAGGATTTATACTTTTAAGCTTTTTTTCAGTAGTTTTGGTCACTACATAGATTTTCATTTCATTTTATATTATTTATCGTGTTTTGTGAATACACTTGCATACTATTATTTTTTATGTACTAACCCATTTTGTTTAATCCTTTCATGACATGTAGATAAAAGTTTCCCTACCTATCCCAATGGTTAGTAGAGCAAATTTCCTGAACAATTTGCGAGTCCTCACATGCTGGGGATCAAAGTTGTTCTTATTTTATTTTATGCTTATTAGTTATTATTGAGGACTATCTAGAGGGTTGTACCAGTAGTTATCCCTAGTTCATTAGAGGTTTCAGACATAGAGTTAGTTGTTAGTAGTTTTATCAGGCTATCCTATTTGTGTATCATTTATAGAATTTATTTAAACTTTTGTTTTTGGTTAACTTTAGATCTTTATATGCTTTACTAGATTGCTTAAGCTATATACTAAGTGTATGAACAGGTGTATGTGCCAAGGATTTCTTGGAGCTCACTTGTGTGATCTTAGCATTGTATTGCATCATACGGGTAGATGTTGGGCGTTACACAAAGGATCAGAATGTTCTTTGTCTTTTATTAGTGTTACCTTGATCTTTGATAGCAGAAAAGTGTGAGCGACAGGATGATGAAGACTCTTGGTAGATTTATTCTGAGTTGAGAGTAGTGACAAAGAGGAGAAAAAGAGTTAATTTTATTAAAATACTTGAGGGTATTGAGAGATATAGAGTGAGATTCGATTATTTTAAATAGGGAATGAAAATACGTTTACAAGATAAAAGGACATGAGAAGTTAGTTTTCTAGTTTTTTAGTTTTGAGAAACAAAATGACGTTTCTAGACAACAGTCATGATTTCCTTAATAAGAGATTCCTAGAGAAAATAAAAGACATATAGAAGATAAATGTCATGAGTAGTACTTGGGAAGTTACTATTTTCAATTTTCATAAATGAAAAAAAATCAAAATTTGAACTAACGAAATTGGTTCGCCACTTTTCCAGAACTTACTCATCTTATCTAATAACATAACTGCTACGATGATGCAATGAATATTTCAGCATCTTATCTAATAACATAACTGCTATGATGGTGCAATGAATATTTTTAGCAACTGCTGGAAATAATTAAGCATTTGCCAAAAATAATTCAGTTGAATTGGTTTCAATAAATTCATCAAGATAAAAATAGATCAACAATTGCTGAAGGTTGATCAGTAATTATTAAGAGCAGATCAGTAATTTTTTTAAATTGTTTGTAATTGTTGAAAACAAATCAACAATTGCAATCTTATGTCTATCACTGTATTAGATCACTGCCAATTCCAATCGCAAGTCCTAGAATATACAAAAACCACTTTATATGTCATTAAATGTGATTGATCCAATGAATTAATAGTCAGATTTCTCAATTAATATCAACTACACATGCAGTTACTTTATATAGTGTCTATTTTCACCAAATTACTGTATCATTGTATTAGATCACCACCAAGTCCCAGCCTAAATCCTATAATATATTAATACCATTGTATTTATCATTAAGTATAATTGATCCAATGAATTAGTAGTGAAATATCATAATTAAATATGATTTACCGGTGAATATATTTAGTAATTGCTGAAAACAGATCAACAATTATTGAAAATTAATCTGTTATTATTGAAAATAGATCAGTAATTGCTTAACCCTAAGTATCTTTATGTATTGGATAACCACTAAGTCCAATAACTAGTTCTATAATATATTCAAAATACTCTATTTATCATTAAATGTGACTGATCCAATGAATTAATAGTCAAGTTTTTTAATTAAGGTCGACTACACGAGTAATTTCATAATATATCCTCCATTTTCCCCAAATTACTATCTCATTGTATTAGATCACCATCAAGTCCAAGCATAAGTCATGTAATGTATCAATACCACTTTATTTATCACTATATATGATTAATCTAATGAATTAGTAGTGAAATTTCTAAATTAAATATGATTTATCCAATGAATATCTTCTGCAATTGCTGAAAACAGATCAGTGATTTTTGAAAATTGATTAGTAATTGCTAAAAATAGAGCAGCAGCTGAACAGATCAACAACAACTTAATCCTAATTCCCACATTGTATTAAATCAGCTCAAACTCAAAGCTAAAGTCCTATAATATACCAAAACGACTCTATTTATAATCAAATATGATTGGTCAAATGAATGAATAGAAACTTCTCAATTAAGGTCGACTATACATGTAATTATTTGATATATCATCTATGGGTTCTCAAACTAATATCTCATTGTAGTAGATCACCTCCAAGTCCAATACCAAGTATTATATATACTAAGACCACTCTACTTTTCATTAAATATGATTGATTCAATGAATTAGTAGTCAAGTTTCTCAATTAAGGTTGACTATGCATGCAATTACTCAGTATACGTGTATGTTGCCAACATTACTATCTCATTGATTAGATCACCACCAAGTCTAAGCCCAAGTACTGTAATATATCAATACCATCCTATTTATCATTATACTATTGATAAAATAAAATTAGTAGTGAAATTTCTTAATTAAATGTAATGTATCCAGTGAATATCTTCAACAATTGCTAAAAACATATCAATAATTGCTGAAAATTAATCAAAATTGTTGAAAAACGATCAAAAATTCTTAATCCTAAGTCACACCTTGTATGAAATAACCTACAACATCAAATCCTATAATGTACCAAAATCACTCTATTTGTCATTAAATATGATTGATCCAATGAACTAATAGTGAAATTTCCCAATTAAGGTCGGCTACACATGCAATTACTCAATATATCGTCTTTTTCCCCAAATTACTATATCATTATATTAGATCACCTCCAAGTCTAATAATTTATCAGAACCACTCTATTTATCATTAAATATGATTGATCCAATGAATCAATTGTCAAGTTTCTCAATTAAGGTCTACTATGCATGTAATTACTCGATTTATCATCTATTTTCTCCAAATTACTATCTCATCATATTAGATCACTACCAAGTCCAAGACTAGGTCCTCTAATAGATCAATACCACTCTATTTATCATTAAATATGATTGGTCCAATGAATTAGTAGTGTATTTTATCAATTAAATATTATTTATCCAATGAATATCATCATCAATTGCGAAAGTAGATCAAAAATTGCTTAAAATTGATCAACATTTGCTGAAAACATATGAACAATTGCTTAATCATAAGTCTCTTATTGTATTATATCATCTCCACATCCAAACCAAGTCCTATAATATATCAAGACCACTCTATTTATCATTAAATATGATTTATCCAACTAATTAATAGAGAATTTTCTCAAATTGAATATAATTTATCCAATTAATATCTTCAGGAATTACTAAAAATAGATCAACAATTGCTTAAAATTGATCCTAAGTCTCTGATTATATTAGATCACCTCCAAGTCCAAGCCCAGGTCTTATAATATACCAAAATGACTCCATTTATCATTAGATATGATTGATCTAATGAATTAGTAGTGAATTTGTCAATTAAACTTTGTCAATTAACTATGATTTTTCCAATGACTATCTTTGCAATTGCTGAAAACAAATTAGTAATTGTTGAAAATTGATCAACAATTTCTTAATTCTAAGACTTTCATTGAATTAGATCACCTCCAAGTCCAATCCCAAGTCCTATAATATATCAATACAACTCTATTTATCTTAAAATATGATTGATCCAATTTATAAAAAAAAATTAAGATTCTTAGTCAAATATGATTGGTCCAATGAATTTCTCCAGCAATTCAAGAAAAAGGATCAACAACCATTGAGATTTTTTCACAGCAACTAACAGTAGATCCAATAACCTATTGTATTATAGAAACTAATAGATAAAAAATAATCATTGTATTATATAAAATTAAATTTTATATAATAATTATCCATATACAAATATATTAAATAACCATAACAAACAAAAATAAAATTGTCTTAGACTATGGTACTAATTCATGATTAAAAATGGCATCCATGCACACCCCCCACATCCCCTCAACAGTATTATCATTCATAAGCGTCATGTGAGTTTTGATGGTCAAGTTCTCAATATATGTATTGCCTATTGTAGTGACCCTCATGGTCATTTATGATAAATACACAGTATTTTATATTATAAAGAATTTCAGTAGTTTCCCTAAGTTATTTATGACTTTCTGCGACCGATAGTTTGGATCCCTGGAGACTCGGTTAAGAAATATCTCAAATTCCCTTTTATAGAGCCTAAAACTAAGTACTCATTGACCAAAGTCAACTTTCCTTCAAAACGATGTCGAAATTTAATTTTGACAGTTTTGTTAGCTTCAAAAAACTAAACAAAGTCAAGATTGACCTTAAGTTTGTGTTTTGGAGGTGTCGTTTGCAAGTTATGTGAAATTGTAGATTTTAGTTATGTTTAAAGCTTAAAGAGGAGCGGGAGTGGTATTTTGATGTTCGGAGTGTCAGATCGGAATTCTAATGCTTCCAGCAGCTCCAAAATGATGATTTTAGGATAGGTGAGGTGTTGGTATAAATTTTGAGCAAGTCGTTGTATTTTTAGGTGTTTTTAGAGAAGTGCAATTTTTGGCTACATTTGGTTTGAGGGGTCATTTTGCATA
>JBDJHY010269701.1:0-10373 GCA_039654485.1 Withania somnifera
AAATCCACCCATAGTCCTCTATTAAATAACTTTGAACTAGTAAAAAGTGAGTAGACTTAGTCATGCAGTCTACTATTACCCATATCGAATCATGGTTAACATTATGAGGTAAATCAGTTACAAGATCCATATTGATCAACTTTCACCTCCAAGTTGCAAACCTAAAGCTCTATAATTCACTTGCCAACCTTTGATCCTCTATGTTTACTTGCTAAAAATTAGGGCACTTAGCAACAAAATTAGATATCTCCTTCTTTATCCCATTTCACCAATGCACCTCTCTCAGAATTTATACATTAAAGGAATTGGGGTGAATAGAATATCTGGAACTATGAGTTTCTTACTAGATTTTTTTCCTTACCCCAACTACATCTGGAACACAAAGGCGACCCTAATAATGGATCACATCATCTCCCCCCTTGGAAGAAAAATATGAACATTCTATTTTTAAAATGCACCCTTCAGTTGAACTAAGACTAGATCACTGTCTTGCTTCTCCTTCACCTCCACAACTATAGATGAGTCTAAAGAATTCTATAAAAAAATATACCTCCATCCTCAACTCCAATGAATATCTCAATGGTTCACAAGAATGTGCACTTCTCTAGACAACTCCCTCTTACCCTCATCAATTTCGATTACACTACCCATGGAAAGACTTCTAAGTGCATCAACCATTACATTGTCCTTACCTTGATGATACATAATGCTCATTTCATAGTATTTTAGAAACTCTAACCATCTTTTATTACTAAATTCAGATTTTTCAAATCAAAAGCATATTAAAGACTTATTATTAGTTTACACATTGACATGCACCCAATAGAGATAGTTCCTTCACTTCAAGGTAAAAACTACAATTTCCATCTCAAGATCGTGAGTAGGATAATTTTTCTCATAAACCTTAAGCTCTCAAGAAGCATAAGATACAACCTTACCATGTTGCATCAACATTTATCCAAGCCTACTCAAGAAGCATCATAGTACACTATAAATCACTCAAAACCCTCTAATAAAGTCAAGACCAGATCCAAAGTTAGCCTAGTTTTCAACTCCTGGAAACTTTTCTCACATTGGTCTGATAACTGAAACTTTTTTTTTATGTAAGTCAACTTAGTCAAAGGAGTGGCTATATAGATCAAACCCTAAAAAAATCTATTGTAGTAACTAGACAAACCTATAAAGCTCTGGATATCTAATGGAGAAGTGGGTCGAGTCTAGTTTCTAACAATACTTATCTTCTATAGGTCCACTCAAATGCCCTTACTGGAGAGATATGACCCAAGAAGAAATCTCATTATATCAAAAACTCACACTTAGAGAATTTTTCATAAAGCTTATATTTTCAAAGAGTCTAGATATAATTCCCCATACTTCATTCATACTTTAAAACCTATTCTAAGACATAAATTTTGTGAAAATGCTCCCAGGTTCCCACAAGTTAAGTCCACGAGTCATACTGTGGTACTCCAAAGTCATAAAATGACTCATGGAATGATTTTTGAATGTTTTATGTTTTATATGACCAGTACTGTACAAATCGTACTGTGGTCCTTGAATTTTGAAAACTTTGTTCTGACCCCATGAGACCATTCCACGAAATGCAGAGTAGCATACCACGACCCTTGGTATGAAGTTGTGGAATAGAAGCCACTTTCCAATAACTAAAGCTTATCTCCCGATTCACTCTATGAGCCGTAGAGTGACACTATATAAGTCCTGAGATGATCCCAACTATTTTCCTATGTGCTTAATGAACGATAGTTTGGTCAATTCTTAGCTTTCTTTCCCTTAAACCAATTTCATTTGGAGTTGTAATGGGATGGTATATATACCCCCAAACACTCTAAAACTTTAATTCTTTACATAATATTAGTCAGAGCAATGGTTCTTCTCCAAATTCCTCTTCAAGGAAAACAACAAGGGTTTCAATAGAATTTCTTATTACAACAGCTTATTCACAATTTTTTCTCCATCAAGGTGCTTTAATTCAAGTATGTGGATTATGAACAAGGATACATTTTCATCTTTGTGCCCAAACACCTCTTTATAAAAGATTTTGAAGATGTATAAGTATGTTAGAATTCTTATTTAAATTATATATTAAGATTCCTTTACTTGATAAATTTCAGTTATAATTATAAATTTTAATGATATTTGATAAATTATGTAAGTCCTCATGAGTCAGTATGGTTTTGAGAGTTAAAGGCATGGAAAGAGTATTTAAGCATAAACCTAATGTTGCTTTTGAAGTTTTCTTTGAAACTTGAGATAAGAATAGAATTTTCATAAATTATTGATATTTATTTGATTTTTAAACCAATTTATGAACTGTGTCTAAATTGTAAAGGTTTTTTCAAATTAAGACTCATGAGAAAAATATTCTTCTAGAAAGCTTAAGACTCATGAAAGGAATTATCCTACTCATGATCTTGAGCTGGCAACTGTTGTTTTTTTCATTAAAGTTGTGAAGGAACTACTTGTATGGGGTGTATGTAGATGTATTCACTGATCATAAGAGTCTTCAACATATGTTTGAGTAGAAGATCTTAACCTTCATCAGAGGAGGTGGTTAGAGTTGTTGAAAGATTATGAAATGACTTCTTTATATCATCCAGGTAAAGCTAATGTAGTGTTGGATGCCCTTAGCAGGTTGTCTTTGGGTAGCTTGTTGCTTGTTGAGGAGGGTAAGAGCGAGTTTCCTAGAGAGATACACAGATTTACACACCTGGGGGTTAGATTGATCGGTGCTGGGGATGGTGGTATGATCATTTAGGATGCTTTCGAGTCATATCTAGTTATGGAGGTAAAAGAGAAGCAAGATAGTAATCCGGTTCTAGTTCAGCTGAATGATGCAATCAAAAAGCAAAAAGTGCAGGTTATATCCAAAGGGGGAGATGGTATCCTTAAATATCAGGATCACCTGTGTTCCAACAGTTGATGGTTTCAGGGATAGGATATTGTCAGAGGTTCATAGTTCACAATATTCTGTCATGGAGGTACGAAGATTTATGGAGATTTGACGAAAGTGTATTGGTGGAATGGTATGAAGAAGGACATGTAAGCAAGTGAAGGTAGAGCACTAGATACCAATAGGTAAGATGCAGCAGTTAGATATTCTAACATGAAAGTTGGACATGATCAATATGGACTTTGTCATTGATTTACCATTGGCCCAGAGGCATGACTCTATATAGGTTATAGTGGAACGAATGATTAAGTCATCTTATTTTTGCCAGTTCACACCAGTTATTCAATAGAGCAGTATGGTAGAATCTATGATTTCTAGATGTATGGAGTACCTTTGACCATGATTTCTAATAGAGGTCTATAGTTCACATCTTAATTTTAGAGATTATTTCAGAAGGGTCTTGGTACACAAGTCCATTAAAGCATATCTTTCTTTTGTATACATATGGTAAAGTTGAGAGGACCATTCAGGCATTAGAGGATATACTGAGGGTATATGAAATCGACTTCAATGGTAGTTGGGTAGAGTGTCTGCCTTTGACTGAGTTTGTATACAATATCTATCATTCTGGTACTCAGATGGCTCTATTAAGGAATTATATGGGAGGCAGTGTGGGTCTCAGATTAGATGATTTAAGATTAGTGATATGACTATGTTAGGGATAGAGTTTGTTCTTGATTCCATTCAGGAAGTTCACAAGAAGTTCAGACTATTTGAGTGAGATTAAAGATGGCTCAGAGTAGATAGAAGTCCTATAAAGATGTGAGGAGGAGAGAGCTAGAGTTTGATAAGGGTGATTGGGTATTACTGAAGATGTCTTATGAAGGGAGCCATGAGATTTGGGAAAGAGGGTAAGTTGAGTTTGAGATATATTGGGTTGTATCAAATTGTGAGAAGGGTGGGCAATGTTGCCTATTAGTTAGACTTTCTAGCAGAGTTAGCAGGGGTTCACCTAGTTTTCCATGTTTCTTTATCGAGGAAATGCTTGATTTTTCCATCTTTGGTAGTGTTAATTGAGGATATCAACATTCATGATTGTTTGACCTATGAGGAGATCCTCGTTCAGATTATTGATATGCAGATTCACATGTTTAGGAACAAAAAAAGGTTTTCTGGAGGAACCGGTCAATTATAGAAGCTAGATGGGAGGCATAGGTCGAGATGATAAGTAGATATCCGAATTTGTTTCTTTTGAATTCTATTCCACTTGAGGCAATATCCACTCTATTAAGATTTTTTCCTTGTCAATTCATAAGCATTTAGCTTGTAGCACTACATGAGTCCATCAATTGTATTCATGCATGATTTGAGGAGAGTTGATATTAGTTGAAATAGTAATATATGAGTCCCTATTTAGTATAGATGTTCTATCTAATGACTTTTGATGTTGAGATCATTAGTGTAGTATGCATGCCCGTAGTTGAGTTGTAGTCTAATTGATAAGTGGTGAAATTACCACTTTTCAGGGTCTTGTTTGATATACTATGCAGTGTCTTATCACCATGTGGTCTTATTTAATATTGATAATTGATGATTTTCATGTGTGGGGTGACAAAGAGGCACTATGGAAGCAAAAAACCAAGAATTGGAAAAAAAAATAAGCAAAAGAGACTAAATGGGGAGTACACTCCCAGGGGTCTCGCACCTGCGAACCCCTGGAGCTCCCCTGCGAATGTCACCCCTATGAGATAGGGCTCTCCAATGAGACTCTTCTCAAAATAATACAACCGCTCTTGCGTACATATGATTACGAAAGCGAGTGTCACCCCCAACGGTACTGTTGTCGCCCTTTTGAGGTTGCACCTGCGACCTTTTGTCTGCAGGTGCGACATAAGGGCTCCAACTAGGACTATTTAGTAAATACACTAATATTCATTCCAAAAATGCTAAAATACTTTGGCAACCCTCATTTTTGGACATCTTTGGCAGCAAAGAGAAGATCTTAGGCTTTTTCATATCTCAAGAGAGAGCAAAAACACCACCACTACACTTTGGGGTGAAGATTTGAATGACAACATTGTTGTATATTTACCCATTTCTTCTTCTGTTGTTTTGTATTGAATATTTGTAGTGTGTAGTATTTCTTTCTTGTTTGAATATTGAAGATAGAGATATTCTGGATTTATTCAAGATTGATGGTTCAAGTTTTATCTATTGCTTTTATATAAATTATCTACTTGTTGATTGATATTTGGGTTTGATAGATCTAAATCATAGTGAGCCTATTGTATGATAAAGAGAGTAGCTAACCTTTGGTCTTGTCCATTTATCCTTTCATAGCTTGAGAAATAAAGTTAGGATTGAAATCTTTGATTTATCATAAAGTGAGTGTTTTCTTCATTAACGGATTTGAGCTAGAGATAGAAAAATCTTAGTGTAGCCGAATTGAGTTGTTTTGCATGCTCTTTAGCTTGGTTCAAGAGAACAAACGAAAAAAGGTTTGTTAGCATTAGAGAGAAGCTAGCAACGCATATTAATTAGTGTTCGAGAGAAAATAATTGGAACTCAAAGGCTAATCTTTAAACCTATGCATAATCAATTAAGTATTTATTTTGATATAATGGATCATTGGTATAATTAATTAGCTTAGTATCGTTTGATCTTGATTGGTTTGTGAAGACATTGATCAAACCTTTGTTTTTATATTTTTTTTAGTTCTGTGATACCTTTTTATAATTTAACCCCCTATTCCGTGCAAGATCATTCAAGTCTTAATAGTTGTACTTTAGTTTTCTATTCATACTTGATTTCCTTCACATTGTTCCCAGTGAATTCGACCCTAACTCACAAGTTGGGTAAATATTTTGCCAGCGATCGCGTACACTTTTATATTGGTTTCAGGGTATAATTGAGTGTTATCAAAAGTACCGCCATTGCCGGGGGAACAATTTTGCATATTGAGTTATTTCAAAAATTAGAGTCAATTTCATTGACTCGAATTTGCGAACATGTGTTTATACTTTTGTTAGATTTTTAGTTTAGGATAGAATCTATTTTTTTCTCTTTTCTTGATTATGTGTTAAATGACATCTTGGGTTGAAAATAATACTAATGGTTGTAGTCAATATCTTCAAAACCCACATCCTTACTTTTACCAAAACAATGAAAATTCCACCAGGAGAGAGATGTGTGCACCTTCTAGTTCCCATAATGAGCATGCAAGCACAAGAGGGTTGCATCCCCCTATGAAGAAGAACTTGACGAAATGTATGATGTGAGCCTATATTGACTACTATTGTATTTGGACTTTTATCAAGTGATTGTACAATGGTTAGGAAATATCCTTGAAAGGCATGTGGAATTATACCAAAGGGTGGTACAATTTGAATTTGACCTTTACAACTTAGAAGAAAAATTAAAATTTAAAAATGATGATTTTTGTGTTCAACACCAAGAGGTTGTAGAAGTTGATTTGGAATATGTATCCATGAAGGAGAAAGTGAGGATTGACTATAGGGAGTTGATGGGGATTGGCGAGTCATCTAATCCAAAGATTTTTCAAGATGTCAATATCGAGGAGATGATACTAGAGGTCCACACTAAAGTTCAACTATTCATGGTTGACGCTTCTAGTATAAATGGGACAAGGTTGCCAAGAACATAGCAACTTCGACATTGGTGTGCCTTAGACTATACTCCAACCATTTTTCAACAATGTGCATGAAGGAGGTTTAAGAAGATGAAATATCCAAGCCTTTGAAGAATGTAGGTGGTAAGGAAGAAGATGTGTTCGTGTTGAAGTTTGAAATGCCAAGGCGACAAAATGATATTCCTAATTTAAAGGCGAAAGAGTACAAGATACGAAATTCAAGTCTTGGTCCTTGCATCCATCTACCACCATCCATGCAATACAAATAGAGCTTGATCTCAAGTTGCGACGAAGCTTCATGTCGTCTAATTGGCGAGATAAATGGTAAAATAGTGGATGGTACATGTTAATTCTTGTTTTTTATAGTTGCTGATTTTTTAGTTTAAATTATGAGTAGAGTAGTATAATGTTTTAAGTTTGACTAACCCACAAAGCCATAAATGTTTGGAAGAGAAATTGAGTTTGTAGATGAAATTATGAGTGCATTTGGCACTCAAGGAGTTGAATTGGTGACCTGCAAACAAAATTTGCACTTGGTCAAAAAATTTACAGGGCATGCTGGCTAAAAGGTTCTGTAAAAGGTACAAGTGTGTCGTAGGAGAAAAAATGAGAGCCGCAAGTGCGAGGTCGCAGCGACGAGGAAGAGACCGCCCAAGCGAACCCGCTGTTGCGGAGAAGGATTGTCGTGGAAACCTCTGATCCATATCCCATGTATCGCAGGAGCGATACAAAGACAGATCTGGTGGCGTTGCTGGGGTGGCCCCATGTCTGCATGGGCGATAATATGGCAGTTTCAAATAAAGGTAAAGGACAAATAGTTGCAAATGTTTCCCCATCATATTTTCAGTTGAAAAAGCATATCAAACTTTGGTATGCTATGGTTGGTGGATACTTATATTTTTCCCTTGTCGGATTTGGTTGTTAAATTGCTTTTTTTTGACGTTTATATAGTAGTACTTTGTGGATTAGTATTAAATTTTAATTGCTTATTTTGAGTTTTTCATTTTTTTAGTTATGGTAGCTAAGTGGCTTTTCCCGATGATAGATACAGTAATGACTTTCTTAAGGAAAAATGTCATCTTTTTGTTGGTAGCTTTTGTAGTTATAGGTGAATGGATTGTTGGGTGCTAGTGATTAGTCTCCATAATGTGTCAACCCTTCCAAATTTTTTTGCAAAGTATGACAATTAAGTTGCATGGAAAATAAATAATTTGTGACAATACTTTAATTCTTTTGGGTGACTCTTGTTTCATTAGTAGTAATTTGTATGTTGAGTATGACTCTAATTGTTCTTGCTTAGGAAGTAAAATATAGCCATCTTAAATAATTCATATGTCATGTGTTGTGAGTTCTTTGTGATTAATTTTTTTACTACTTATATTATCTAGAACTTGTCCCGTTAGTCTTTTTATACTAGTCTTGATTGATTTTGAGGGGGAGAAATGACCCTAGGCCTTTGTTTTGATTCTCTTGAACCTACTTAGACTAAATAACCTACCCTTACATTATGCTTTTATCCCTAGTTACCATGTTGAACTTTAGACTTTTTATTTGGCAACCATGTTACAAGCCTTAATCCATTTTTGAATTAACTTCTCTTTTGAACTCATCCCCCCTTGAATTCTAAAATTGAAAACTTAGGCTTTAGTCTAAGTTGGGGGTGTGATTAAGTTGAAGGATGTGTGAAATGGCATTGTAAATGCTTTCCAAAAGAAAAGTCGAAGATAGAATCATAAAAGCTAATATTTAATTAAAAAAATAGAGAGAAAATGGTGTTTGTTGTTCAAAAAAAGGAAATAAAAGAAGTGTTAATAAATAGGAAAGCTAGAATGAAAGCAATAATGTTTGGTATTCAAGGTTGGAGGATAAAAAGAAATTAAATGTTGTGTAGTATTCAAGGAGGGAGTAGTCACTATTATGCTAAACTCTTATCCTACCCATCCCGAAGCCTACATTACAAGCTTTAAAAAGTCCCTATGGGATCTCAACCCAGAAACTTTTGTGTTAGTGGTAAAAGAAAATAACGGCAAGCTTATGGTATAATACTTGTAACATTTGAACTTCTTTGTTGAGTGTGAGTGTTTGTATATTAGTCTCCTGTATTCGTGTTGTACATAAAGTGTGTTCGGATTTTCCTTTTTGTAAGGGCATATGAATTAAGAAGGAATGGTGATGTTAATAAATTCCTAAAATAAGAAAATTGAGCATATTTTGTGAACTAGTGTCTTTGAGTCAACTCTTTAAATTCTTTATTACCACTTAGTCATTTCGTATGTTCCATTGCATTCTTTTACAAGTGAGTCCCCCGTGATCATGCTCAGTGTGTAATCATATTGCTTAATGCGTCTGTTTATATCGAAATACTCAATTTCATTGTTTGAGGACAAACAATAGTTTAAGTTTGGGGGTTTGATAAGCTGGTGGAATACCAACTTATTGTGCCTTTAATCGCAAAATATTATCTGTTAAAGGCGTGTTAGAAATCAATTTTTGATTCTAATGAGTTGCCTAAGTATGGAATTTATAGGAACAATGAGGCCAAAAGGAATTGGAGCAAATGAGAGAACAAACACGCCAAAGAATGAAAAAACATGTGCAAATTAAGGACACCGCACCATTAAGGGAAAAATGACATACACTTTTGCATTATGCGAGTCACGCAACTAATTGTGTGGTTCTGAGTAGCTCAATTAAGCAGCACAAATTTATGCGGTTCGCACATCCAATTGTGTGGTTCAATTGTGCGGTTTTGAGCAGCACAAATTTGTGCGGTTTGCACATCCAATTGTGTGGTTCAATTATGCGGTTATGAGTAGCACAATTACGCAGCACAAAATTGTGCGGTTCGCACATCTAATTGTACGGTCACACAATTAATTGTGTGGTTCCACATTGAGTAGCATAACTCACTATTTATTTGTGCGGCTTCATTGTGCGATTCAATTATGCGGTTCTAAGCAGCACAAAACTGGACGGGGACAACTTTGTCTTTTGATTTTCAAATTTTCTAAGGACATATAAATAACTTCTCAAGATCTGAATATTGAATCTTTAGCAGCCAAGAGAAATTCTTAGGCCTTTTCATATCTCAAGAGAGAGCAAAAATACCATCATTACAATTTGGGGTAAAGTTTTGGATGACACCATCAATGTATTTTTACCCATTTATTTCCCCCTTACTTTATTGAATATTTGTAGTGTGTAGTCCTTCTTTCTTATTTGAATATTGAATATAGAGATATTTCAAGATTTATTCAAGATTGTTGGTTTTAGTTTTATCTTTTTCTTTTATATAAACTATCTACTTATTGATTTGTATTTGAGTTTGATAGATTTAAATCATTGTGAGCCTATTGTGTGCCAAAGGGAGTAGCTAAAATTTATCCTTGCTTAGCTTGAGAAAGTAAGTTAGGATAGGAAACTTTAATTTAGCATGAAATGAGTGTTTTCCTCATTAATGGATTTGAGCTAGAGATAGTAAAATTCTAGTGTAGCCAAATTGAGTTGTTTGCATGCTCTTTAGCTTGTTTCGAGAGAACAAGCGAAGAAAGGTTTGTTAGTGTTCGAGAGAAGATAGCAACATATATAGTGTTCGAGAGAAAATAATTGAAACTCAAAGGCTAATCTTTAAACCATGTATAATCAATTTAGTATTTAGTTTAATGTAATGGATCATTGGTAGAATTAATTACCTTAGTTGTTATTTGCTCTTGATTGGTTTGTGAATCCATTAATCATACCTTTGTTTTGATTTATTTTTAGTTCTTTGACAACTTTTCATACTTTTAACCCTCATTTCGTGTTAGACCATTC
>JBDJHY010269712.1:2551-19837 GCA_039654485.1 Withania somnifera
TAGACTTAGGCTAGATAAACTTAGAATGACCAGTATTGTCCTTTTTACTCTGCTGACTCTCTCTCTACTGAGCCTTATCTTTCTTGATCTAGTCCATATGAATGATCAATCTACCAATGTATATATCACTATTCAAATTATCCACCCTTTCTTTGTTTATCAATTAAGGAGAAAGGTTAGAAACAAACATATCCATCTTGTTTCACATATTTGCAACCATCTCCAGAGCATAACTAGAAAGCTTAGTGAACTCCATCCATATTCTTCTATATTCATAGATTCCTACTCCAAACTCAAAAACTCATAGGTCCTCCTACCTCTTCTCCCTCAAAAGAACCTGCCCAAAAATGCCTCCTCAAACTCATCCCATAAAGGCATAGCTACACTCACCACTCTACAAATCACTCTAGGACATAGCAACATCCTTCAATTGATATGCTACCAAGTCCTCCCTTTCTACACATAGCACTCTTATGATATCACAGACACAATAAATTTCATCAATGAAATTTTCTTCATATTCTCCCACCTTAAATTGGAACTCTAGAGGATTCATACCTAAAAATTCCTTAACTCTCACTACACCAGCATCAAGAGAGGGTGGCTAAACAATCAGTACTGCAACTTGCTGCTGATCTTGGGTAGCAACTATCTAGGAAAATATATGGATCAATATTTCTGAACTCTGTGATAGTAGTAGTATGCTATTGAGGCTGAAAACTGGAAGATCCTAATATGGCTAGTTCTTCCCTCTGGATTCACAAGTTGGATGCCATCTGGGAGTCATGATATGAAATACATAAATCATGATTCAAAAAATATTCTCAAAGTTAAGCTCCAAAGCAAGAAATTGAACATGAACAAAGGGCAATTCCCAAATGCTCACACCCATCTTAGAGACACTACCTAACACTAGCTTTTAGAAATCCTATGACTCTTGAACCTAACGCTCTGATACCAAGTTTGTCACATTCTAATCTTACCCCTAGATGCGACAAGGTACCCCTAGCAACTTAGTGGCCTCAAAAGTACCCTTGGGTCATGCATAATACTACTTAGTCGTGCGCAACAGAAGAAATATAAATAAATAAAATTTTGGGTACCTCTCAAGAGTCAAACATAATATGCAAATAAGAAATGAAACACTAACTAAACACTACTACACCACCGTCTAAAAGCCATTACAAGCAAGCTACTCAACTTCTAGAATAGATCTCTAGATAACATCAAAATAAGAATACTTATGTCTTAGATCTAATAGAATAAGGAAATAAATTAAGTCTAATACTCGGTCCCTCGAATCAATAAGGACTCACCAATCTTCAAATTATATTAGGGATCAAATGAAGTCAACTGCGAGTTCTAGGATAACTAGCTGGATCTACATGGTAAAAATCATGCAACATAGAGTATGAGTCAGTACATGAACGGTATTGAGCATGTGGAGGTAATACTAGTAGGTATACAATATCATCATATAATAATGGCTATGCAATGCATGAATAGATTAACTTCAAACTCAACTCAAATAAGCAATAATGTGCAAGTTTAATAATATCTGTTTAAAAACTTTAAATTTCAAGAGTATAAAATGAACACAAGTAAATATTTTAGACTTGATAGTTTTTTAGAAGAATTAGAACTTAGTTAAGAATATCATCCAACACTCTTTACTTTAGACCGACACTCAAACTACAATAGGAGGTTCTATAACTGATATACTCCGTGCATTAAGCTACGAAGTCTAACATATTACCCCATGTCAGAGGGTCTTCGTATACCTTGATAGAGTAAGGGTACTCAGACTCCTAGTGGATCTACAAATACACTCAAAAAGGTACACATCGAACCATATAATAATTTCCAATGCTTGACAACATAAGTTACGAGATAAGGGTTTTATGCCCAAATCCTCTCAGTGCTAATAATACTCTCAAAACTAACTCATTTGACTTCAAAACTATAGATTAGTGGAAAACATTTAATTGGAAACATTCAAATGGAAACAACTAGCCAAACATAGACTTCAATACTCTAGACTAGTGGAATACCCTCAAATGGAACCAACTAGCCAAACATCAAATTTACCTACATTAGGCACACTCTTTATGATTATTTCATAAAACATTGTTGTTGTTCATCAACTTATAATTCAAATAAAGATCATTATTTAAAGACACCGTGACTTTTAATTGGAATTATATATCCAAATCACTCAATTTAGAAATTCTCCACAATTGGGCATAAAACCTTGTAAAAAGTCAAGTAAATCATGACATATCAACAATCAATTCATGTTTAATATTTAACCTTGAAAATATCATTACTTCATAATTTATGTTTTCCCTCAAGCTTCTACATCAACTTTCATGAACATGTCTTTATAACTCAAGATAACTATGTACCTTCATTAAATAGCAAACAACTTCTTAATTTTGATAACATAATCAATAGTCACGCAATAGAAAGAAATCTCAACAAATAATGTAATTAAGATAATCCCATACATACTTCTACAACTATCAATATTTGAAAGATCGTTTTTGAACACAAGGGTGAAAGGAATCCTTGTTAATTAGAGTACATACCTAATTTTGAGCACCTTTATGGAGGAAACTGAATGAAACTCTTGAGAAACTTGTAGAACCCTAACTAAGTCTAAGAGAGAACCTTCTTTGTTTTTGTTTTATGTCTTGAAAAAATGAAAGAAATAATGGGTTGGGGTATTTATAATAACCCTCAAAGAAGTCAAAATTGACCAGTGATTGATCTTAAAAGAGTTGGAAAACTATTGAAATGTCCTTATAAAATGTAACTAAAGAGCTATTACAGAACACTACGGGGCAACCTACAACTCATAGGATGGATTCACAGCTTGTGTCTCCACTCAGGTGCTCAAGTGCCAAAATTTCCAGCTTTTGGATCTGTCTCCCATGAGTTGATAGTATGAGTTTTGATCCCCTTCCATGAATCATATGTCTTCTCATGAGAAATTGGTACAGAGTCGTTAAACTGATATTGGAAAAGTCAAAAGTGAGTGTCACAACTTATAACTCTCTACCACGACTCATGGGACAAATTTGTGGTTTGAAGGATTTCAAGTTTTTGGATCTCTACAACACGAGCCAACAGACTACTCGTGGTGGCCCCCCATGAGTCATGATATGATTCATGATACCCAACGAAGAGATTTTTAATTTTCTAAGTTCACATTCTAACTTTCTAGAATGATCAAAGTATGGGGTGCTACACACTTGAAGTCAATTGGACAAACTCTTAGTATATGCTCTAAGGTCTAAATGATTCTCTCCTCCTGAGTATCTGTCAGTGGGTTAAATGATGTACTGATATAAACCTGAGAACCAAGACCCTTCTGAAATTTGATACATAGATAAGGGTATCCCATACATCCTACAATCTACTGAAGGTAGATCCTTTTATACTTTTCTGCTAAATAACCGGTGTGAACTAAAAAGAATTATGCTAACTTAGTCATACATTCTACTATCATTTATATCAAGTCATAATGACTACGGGTATGAGGTAAAACGTTGATAAAGTCCATATTGATCATCTCCCACTTCCATATCATAATCGCAAAACTTTTCAGCTTGCTTGCTGGCCTCTACTCCTCGACCTTTACCTATTGATAGTTAGGACATTGTGCCATATAGTTGACAATTTTCTTCTTCCTACCATTCTACAAATAGACCTCTCTTAAGTCTCTCTACATATTAGTAAAGCTGGGTGAATGAAGTATTTAGAAATATGAGACTCAGACAAGATATTCTGCCTAGATCTATCTACATCTCGAATACAAAAGAGACCCTAATAACGCATACCATCTCCCCCTTTGGAGAAACCTAATCTTTTTATTTTTGAACTGTGCCCTTCAATTGAATTAAGACTAGATCATTATCTTACTTCTCTGCCATCTCAACAATAATAGATGATTCATAAGTATTCTGCACCAACATACCCCCATCCTCAGCACTAACTATTCTAACTCCCAAATATGCACGCCTATGCACCTATTTAGCTAACTCCCTCTTATCCTCAACAATGTGGGTAACACTATCCATAGAGAGATTACTAAGGGCATCATCCACCATATTGAGCTTGCCTGGATAACACATTATTCTGATGTTATAGTCGTTTTTAAGACTCAAATCATCTGCTGTAATGAAGATTAAGATTCTTCTAATCAAACATATAATAGAGACTCTTATGATTAGTAAAAATATTTATATGCACTAGATAGAGATAATGACTCTTTAAGGCAAAAACTATAGCTGCCAGCTCAAGATCATAAGTACAATAATTCTTCTCATGCACCTTAAGCTGGCTGGAGGAATACACTACTACTTGACCATGCTGCATCAAGAAACACCTCAAACTAATTCGGTAACCATCACAATATATAACAAAACCATAAAAACCTTTTGGAAAAGTGAAGACTAGAGATAAGTCAACTTAGCTTTCAACTCCTAAAAACTGTTCTTACACTAATCTCATCGCTCAAAATAAACCTTCTTCTAAGTCAATCGGGTCAAAGAAGCAGCTATAAAGGATAAAACCTAAATAAACCTACAGTAGTAACCATCCAAACCTAAGAAGCTATAAATTTTTAATGAAGGTGGGTCTGGGCCAGTTTCTAACAATATCTATATTCCGCGAATCCACTTGGATACCCTTATCAGAAATGATGTGACCTAAGAAAGCAACCATATATAGTCAAAATTCAAACTTAAAAAAATTTATAGAGAGATGATGGTCTCTAAGAGTATGAATGATAATTCTAAGTTGGTATGCATGCTCCTCTTTGCTTCTAAAGTAAATCAAAATGTCCTCAAAAAAACTATCATTAACAGGTCTAAGTATTACTTGAACTTTTCTTTCATGAGGTCCATGAAGGCTTCAAGCGAATTAGTCAAACCGCAATATATGAACACGAACTCGAAGTGTCCATAAGGGGTTCCGAAATTAGTTTTAGGAATATTTACCTCTCTGACCTTAAGCTGATGGTAGCTAGAATAGAGATCAATTTTTGAGAAATGGCTAGCCCCTTGAAGGTAATTGAACAAGTAATCTATCTTAGGGATGGTATATATATTCTTTATTATAACTTTGTTCAACTAATGGTAATCTATGCACATCTTAAGGGGACCATTTTTCTGTCTCACGAACAAAATAAGGGTTCCTTAAGAGACACACTAGGGTAGATAAACCCCTTGTCTAGGAGGTCTACTAATTGATATTTAAGCTCTCTAAGGTCTAGAATAACCATTTTATAGGGTGGTATAGAGATAGGATGAGTTCTTGGAATAAGGTCTATTACGAAGTCTATCTCCTTGTCTAGAGGAAATGCAGGTAGATCCTCACGAAACACATCTAGAAAATCTCTAACTATAGAAACTGACTGGATACTTAGAGTTTTAGACTTAGAGCCCTTAACTCGGACTAAGTGGTAGATACATCCCTTATATATCATATTTCTATCGTTTAGTAAATCATCCTCTATAAATATCTATGCTACCCTCCTACTCAAGAACTGTCTCATTAGAAAAATGGAAATGACTAACTCTATTCCTATAGTAAACTGTGGCATAGCATGAATGAAGCCAGTAGATGTCAAGATAACATCAAAATATATAATATCTAGCTCAAAAAGATCAACTGGAATAACTTTATCAAGGACTGACACTGGAAAACTATGATAGATTATCTTAGATACTATAGACTCACCAACTAGTGTGAAAATAAAGCCTATAGACTCTCAGGAAGGAATCTAAACTGACTATAAACATATATGAAAATAAAGGACATGGTATCTCCAAGATCTAACAAGGCATAAAGATTAATATCATGACCTTCAGTATACTTGTAACAACTTTATCTGACTGCTCATACTTTTTTCTGGAGCCCAATACATAAAGTTAGTTGTAGAGATGGATGCCAATATACTAGAAGAATCACCCTACTGAGTTGGGCATGCTGCTGGTGCTGTTCTAGATGAGTTGTCCTGAGACTTCTTACCACATTGTCTAGCAGTTGGACAATCTATACATCTGTGGCCTGACTTACACAACCGAAACATCCCTTTAAAGGGAACTGTTGAAGTCTGTGTCCTAGCTGGAGACACCTATAGCAAACTCCATATCTAAGCATACACTCTCTAGGGTGGTTGTTACCACACTTAGAATGAGTAGGGTAAGTACATCCTGTAGTAGTACTATATTGAGAAATTGACTTTACTACTCTATTCTACTAATTTTTTGGTGTTATGTAGATAAACTGGCAGATGAAGGGTCTGGGGCCTTGAAACTCTGTTGCTACTATGTATGACCTCTGTCAGACTTAGGATGGCTAAAATCTAAATGTCTAGTCTTGGTCATTTTTTTATGATAACTTTCCATCAGCTTGTCCTTATTACCCTTAATGTACTTTGGGTGAACTATCAGGTGACCACTATCCATATCACAATCCAAAATTATTTCTCTCACTTTCTTTAGCAAATGAGGGAAGAGACAAGAGAGAAAAATACCCATATGGTGGTACGTATTCGTAACCATCTCTGGAGAATACTTGGATGTTTGCATGAACTTCATCTCGTACTTGACAATAAACATAGAGCCTTTCTCCAAACTTAGAAATTCACGAATCCTTTCCTCCATTAGAAAAAACCTACCTAGAAAAGCCTCCTCAAACTAATCCTATAAAGGAGGGGATGTACCTTCCAACATATTTTTTTCCCACTAATCTTCCTATTATATGGAAACATTTTTCAGCTAGTAACAAGAAATAACAATTCTATCACCATCTACCACTCACATTATGTGACATATCTGGTAAAAAATTCTCCAGATACTATGACACTCTATAACTATGAAATTTAGGAGGGATTATCCTGAGAAGCTTCCTTACTTAGACTGCGCCAGTATCCTGAACAACTAGTTAAACTACGAGGATGACTATTTGCTACTGGGCCTGAGCAGTTACAGTTTGATAAAGAAACTTAATTAAATTCTTGAACTCAACCACAAAGACATGTTCTATCTGAGGCTCAGGAACTGCAAAATAGAGTTGGGACTGAGCCTGATTCCTAGCCTAGTGGACTGTTATCTGCATGTTGGAGTTATGTTAGTATGTCACGGATAAAAGATCTAAAATGCTTTGATCACGAGTTAGAAAATATTCATAGATTTAAACTCCAAAGAACTAATAAGACATAAACAAAGTGAAAATTCCTAAACGCTTAGTAGCCTCTTAATTATAAGTGTGTCATAATTCACACCCATAAAATAAACTCTACCTAATTAAATTTTAGACATTCCAAGAAAATTGAACCTAATGCTTTGATACCAAGTTTGTCATGCCCCAATACCACCCCTAGGTGCGACAATGCATCCAAGGCATTAGGTTCGAGTTTCCTAATATGGTAGTGTCAACTCTTGAGCTTAGATCTAGAATACATCTTGTCACAACGTACACTCGGCAAAAGAAAGGATGATATTAAACAGTAATGGGAAACCTTACAAGAATCAAGGATAGAATTTATAAATGAAATCTGAAATAAATCTTAATACTACAACTGTTTGTCAAAAACTCACTACCAAACAACATAAGTAGATTGTTAGGACAAGTCCTTATCTAGCCTTAAATTAGTACTGAAACTAAAATACTACTAAGCCTAGAAAAATCTAAATGTAAATAATAATAAATGGGTGAATCAAAGAATATGGTCCTCATGCCATAAGGGATCATTATTGCTAAGATAGAACTGCAAACTCGATCAGCCGAGAGCACAAGAATGGCTAGCAGAATCTACATGATAAACGCACGTAGGCATAGAGTATGTATCGGTACTTAGGATGTATTGAGTATGAAGGAAGGTAATTTGAATAGTCTATATCACTATGCTCTACAATAATAATATATGATACAGGTTATGCAATTCATGAACAAGTCTTACTCTGACTCTGAACCTCAATAACCATTAACATGCATGAAAAAAACAAATTTTATTTTAGACTTCTACTATCAGGAGTATACATGAACTTAAATATTGTCTCAAAAACTCATTAGTTTTAACAAGAAAATTTAGATACTTAGTTAAAACATATTTTAAATACTGACATTGAACAACTGTGGAAGGTTCTATAACTGATAGTAAAATCATGTGAGAAGACATGGAATTCAGCATGTGTCCCTGCTGATGGGTGCACTATACCATGCCATAAGTATAGTACCTAAGTATTAACCTAGTAGACCCACTAAGTCAGGTCTGATCGAAATGCCTCTTTGGGCTAAAATATCATCCTACGGTTGGTAACGTTGTTTACGCAAATAGGGGTCTTTGGATCGAATTTTCTCGATGTTAATACTATCCCCAAAAACTTAAATTGTAACTTCTACTAATCCCAACCTTGAATAGTGGGAAAATTATTTAGATAACCAACTAACCAAGCATAAATTCTATCTTGTTTAAAATTCATCTAAATGACATTGTCATATCTTCCAAGCTTTTAGTTAAATTTTGTATAGGCCCATTTGGAATCTGAAACATCCCTTTTTAAATTAATGAATCTAAAATGGGGTTATGTTAATTTAAATCCAATTATCAAAATTCTTTAAAAATCTAACCACAAGTGTAAAATAAGTTTAGACCATGCAAGGCTGACAAATCATATGTACTTATTTAGACTTCTGACTCCATCAATGATTATGACATGCAATTTAACCCACTAACTCAACATGAATAACTTAACTCAATTATCAAGAATATACCATCTTTACGAATTTTCATGTCAGTAATTTATATATAACTCCATCAATAACCAATAAAGAATTTGTGAGGATAATCATCTCATCATAATATAGAAAGTTAGGAATTTATATCAACACTTACGGATTCTAATCAACTAAAAATTAAGGGTTTTGGGCACAATGGTGGAAGGAAACCTTGTCCATTAGCCCTCATAATTTTCCTTAATATTTGGAAGGAATTGATGGAGTGATATCAACCGAGGAGCCCTAGCTTAAAGAACCCTAAATTTTATTCTTGAGAGATACCTCTTATTAATACTGCTTTAAGTATGAGTTAGTGATTAATGAGAGAAAACTAAGTGTTTGGGTATTTATAACCTTCTAATTCAAATACTAAACAACGAGATATTGGGTAAAAGGAGTGCGAAAATGTGTAAAAGAACCTTGAAAAAATTGGGCTAAAATTAAACTGGGTCACTTTCAGGGTCGGGTTAATGGACTGTCAATGCACTTGATGGACTATCAACTGGTCTGTGATATCATGGCCAAGATTTTTAACTACTAGAATGTAAAGGGATGATTCAACGTTGGTATTCATCGTTCATCAACTCAAAAAGAAGACCATAAAATAGTCCAGGAAAACTACCCATACTCACTAGAATAATGGATCAAAATGACTAAGAAAATCATAGTCTGTAGAAAATTTTATGGACCGTCATAAGTTCCAAGGTCATTTTACTATTTTGCTCTTTTTTGTAGTTGCACTATATTAAACTAAGTTTGATTTTGTGGTTGGTTAATGAATAAGGAGTAATTAAGGGGTTTTGAAGAACTATTAATTTTTAAGCTTAAAGTATGATTTACTTGATTTTTAGTCAGTATTGGAATTCAGAGCCTCTGGTTGAAAATCTGTCACTAGTTCTAGAATGTGGAATTTGGTACCTTCTCCTTTTTATTTTTATACCTTTTCGTGTTAATTTTGAGTAGCTTGATGGCATAAGTTGGAAGTTTAAGAGAAATGGTTGACATGAGTCAACATTTGAGATTAGAATGATTAAATTCAATTTGATGATTCTATTGGTTTTTCCAGGTGGTTTTTACTCTATAATAAAGTCTTATTTAATTTTCGAGGTTTGTTGGGGAGTTTTAGTGTTTTTGGTTTAGTTAAAAATGGACCGTTAATGGATATCGAGTTAAAGAGACCTAGAATTCATGTTCTGATGGTTTTGTTGAGTCTCGATTTATCAAACTTAGTATGGTTGCATATATAGTTTGTTTGCACACGACCCCAAACAAATCCCAAGGGTCCATTTGGAACTACTTTCTTAACTTGGAATTTCTGTCATTGTTGTTGCTAGTGTTGTCACAAGCATTCCTATGCATCGCAGAGCTAGGCCATAATCATGGAGAGTTGAGTTTTATTTCATCGCATTTGCAGTCTTCCCTTCATGTTCACAATAGTGTAATTTCTCATGGTCTGCAGACGCAATGTGAAGTCCACAATCACGATAAACAAATAAGACTGGACTGCCTGAAGTCATGGGCCATGATAGCGACCTGTCTATGACAAATATGGTGAGGTTGGACGGGGATTGTCTACAATAGCTATGGGTTCTTCACATTTGCTAAGAAGGTATTGTGCACCTGGGAAGTTTTTATCCACTTTTAATGGAATGTTCGCTATTTCTCATGCAAAACTTTAATTTATACCCTATTTGGCAAAGACCAAGATTTTTTTTTCAAATTTATCAATTAGACAATGATTCTTAACCCTTTTTCATCAATTTTCATCAACTTTAATATGTTTTCCACTTTAAAATTTGAAGGGTTCTGAGCTAAAAATGGTGGTTTAAAGCTTGAACTCAAAAATTTGAAAACCTTGGTTTTGGATTATGAAATATATTATGTTTTTACTGAAACATGATATTTAGATTTCATAATAGATGGGTAACACATTTTTATAATATAATTGTAGTTTTGACCTTGTGGGACCAAAGCAGAATTTTGAATAAAACTTTGAAATATTAAAATATCGGTATTGATTATTGTATTTTATTTTTTATATTGTTATTATGACTAGACCATAAACATTTGGAGGTGTTGCAGCAAGGAAAAGCTAACAAGTGATCATCGTTCTTCATTTTCAAGGCAAGTTGAGATTCTATGATTTTTTATAATGTTATAGTGCCTTATTGTTAGATTATTATAATTGGGAGTAGTTGGTGTATTGGGGGTGCACGTGTATGTTAAATGAAGAGACCCACTCAAGTTTTAGTGTCAAGCATGCCATGCTTAAAATGAAAAATTAATTGATACTATGATTTTAATGTTTAGTTTTGTGAATTGTCTCATTGAGTTTGGTCTAAGATGCTTTGGTTAAGCTTAATTGATTGAACTCTTGTGATAATTGAGATATTTAATCGATAATACTTGATATCTAGTAAAATTTTCCTAGTTAAAGAGTGAATGTAATTGAATACTACCCTATGATGATGCCTTAAGCGGGCTTGATTAGCTAGGATTAAAATTGTATTGTGACTACTTGTATTGTGCTAATTTTATTAAAATTGTCTGTTGTTGTTTTTTTGGATTGAATACCATGATGAGACACTAATATAAATATTATTTAGGATTTGATACTGCGCTAGTATGATACTATAAACATTATTTTAGATCGAGGACCATACAGGTATAATATTTTATATATTATTTTGGATTATTTACCTCACTGGAATGGCATATGGGAATTATGTTCCCACTATGGCTCCTGGCCATGATGGATATCGGCAGAGGGTATGTACATATAGATAGACATGCATAATGACTACTTGTGCATTATATTGAAATTATATTTAATTGTGACTTTGATTTCATCTATTTATCTGATTGATAATTTGAAACATGATAAATAGTGATGATTTGAGATTGTTCTTGATACTTGACTTATGCATACACTTTTTGTCCTGATTTGAGATTATTACTTGTATTGTAGAACTTTGTGAATACTTGTGACTTATGTGGATTTCTATGTACTTAATCTTCTTTTGTTCAATGCATTGTTGTATATAAACTATATATATGTTGTAGTTATTCGAGGTTGGATGGATTGTAGGGACGTTTATCATCTTTTTATATTAGAACCAACTAAGGACGTTACTGAGAACTATTGTTTATGTACTCACTCTTACTTCTTTTCCACTTTTGTGCTAGTGTTTTGTTGGAGTGATCTTGAGTCTGTCTCCTCCTCACTCTAGGCACATATTTGATATTTCTAGAGGTAGCTTACCATTTTCCAATAGTTTCCAGGTGTCTCTTTATCTTTATTTTTAATGTCTTAATGTTTTGAACACTTTGTAAGGCTGTTAGTTGTATAAATTCTGAGCTAGAGGCTGACTATAGTGAATACTAGGTTTTGGAGTTATATATATGAATTTATGCTTTTAACCTCTTATATTTTATTTAAACTTTTTTATTTTTGTATTATTATTTTATTCTCTTGATTGTTTTTGGTTTTGGCTGACTTGTCACAGTGGTAAGATCGGTGTCATCATGACCAGATTTTAGGTCATGATAAGTTGGTATCAGAGAACTAGCTTCGTAGGTCCTACTGTATACAACACAAGTTTAGTACTGTCTCCTTAATTATTGCGGAGAAGCTTGTTACTTATCCCCAGAGTATTTGAAACTTTTGAAAAAAATATCCTTTTATTCTTTCATTTTTGTCTAGCGTGATTGGTTCGCCGAGTGCTGAGGCCTTGCATGTTTTGTTTAACAAATGGTTAGGACTGGGGCTTCAGCTGATAGAGACGAACATCCTCTCCCTGAGCCTACTACCTGACATAGAGGTAGGGGATGAGCTAGAGCTAGAGCTAGAGCTAGAGGTTGGGAGAGGGGAACTTCCCAAGTCGGAGGTCATGCCATACTAGCTTCCCCTGAGTCGGAGCTTGAGACATATGAGGAGAAGGTTCCTCATGAGTATTTAGCATTCGTTCTATTGCAGGATACACAACTCAGGGTAATAGGTATGTTACAAAGTTTTTCATAGATATCTAAGTTGGGGCGAAGACCTCAATGCAATAGGCTATTCCAGAAGATTATGGTCTGATGGGTCAACCACAAACAACTTAGATTCTTGAGGGGCAGCCACTAGTTATTCTTTGGTAGGTAGGTAAACCACCTATACCAGGGGTTGCGACTATAGTTGCAGTCATGACTGAGCTATCATACAAGCAAAAATGCATGTATGAGAGATTCACGAAGATGGACCGACCATATTTTCAAAGTGGGCAGGCTGAGGATCCCTATGAGTTTTTGGACATATTCCATGAATTTCTCTAGAGTGTTGGGCTAGTTCAGGATCACAGGATTGATTGTAATGTCTTGCACTTTCACGGGTTATCCAGATAGTTGTGGCATGGTCATGTTGATTCTAGGCCAGCTAGGTCCTTCCTGTGACTTGGGATATGTTTGCTAGAACTTTAATTGATAAGTTTTTGCCTCGTTGTGTGAGGGATAACCTCAAGAACCAATTTGAGGATATATCTTAGGATGGTATATTGAATACAAAGTATGAGTCCTATTATTATGCTTTGTATTGGCATGCTTTGGCTATATTACCAGATAAAAAGGAAAAGATCACAAGATTTATGAAAGGGTTGGATTTCCTCCCTATTCTACAAAATTCTAGGCCTCCTGAGTAGATGGGTATACTCTTATAAGTGTAATTGAGGTTTTCAAGCAGTTTAGATAAGAAAAGTTTGGAAATATTAGTTGTAAAAGTACCAGTTCATTTGAGTAGTTTTCTAGTTTTTCATCTGGAGGTAGGGGTTCATTTTATTGTGGTAGTCATTTTATTACTGCAGTCCATTTCAGGAGGATCTACATACATATGATGGTAGTTAGCTAGTTCAGAGTTCTATGAAGATTTAAGACCTCAAGTTTCATTGCAACAACTTATGGTTCCCAGATCTTGTTAAGCTTATGGGTACCCTAGTCATTTGATGATAAAGTGTCCTCTTCATGCACAATTGGAGGCATAATAGGTTTCTTAGGCTTCACATGCTCCTGCTAGAGCACATGTTCCTCCAATCAGGGGTATATGGGCACATGACAAGGTTAAGGTACACATTATATCGATAAGGGTGTTGGTAGTGGTTTAGCTCAATAGAAGAGTGGTCATACTCAGTGTTATGCATTTTCAGGGAGGCCTAAGGTAGAGTCATCTAATGTAGTGGTCATAGGTATCGTCCTAGTTTAGCATCGACCTACGTATTTATTATTTGATTTAGTGTCTACATATCATATCTGTCTACTTATTTTCTTGTTGTTTTTTATATGTTGTCTAATGCTATGGCTATATCCTTTTGTATATCTACTCTTGTGGGTGATGCCTTAGTGGTGAACTGGGTGTACCAATCCTATCTTCATGTCTTATAAGAGTATGAGCCATGGGTAAACTTGATTTTGCTTGATATGGTTGATCTTAGTATTATTCTAGGTATGGATTGTCTTTCCCCTTATCATGCTGTCCTAGAATGCCATGCCATGATTGTTACCTTATGTATGCCTGGTGTTCCATTGGTAGAGTGGAAGGGTGCGAATGTTTCATTTCCTCGGAGGGTTATATCATTTCTTAAGGATGAAAGATTTGTTATGAAAGGAAATTTATCTTATTTGGCATTTCCTTGGAATGCTAGTGTTGATCCCCTTTCCTTAGACTATGTCTATGTGGTTTGAGAGTTTGTGATGTATTTCCAATTGATCTTCCCAGTGTTCCTCCAAATAGGGAGATAAATTTTGGCATTCATTTATAACTTAGGACTAAGCCTATTTCTATCCCTACCTATCACTTGGCTCCCTCTGAGTTGAAAAAATTAAACAATCAGTCATAGGATTTGCTAAGTAAGGGTTTTCTTCCTAGTTTTTCACCTCGGGGTGCACATGTCTTTTTTTGTAAAGAAGACAAATTGTTCCACGCGTATCAACAGTTGAATAAGATAACTATAAAAACATGTACCCCTTGCTTTATATTGATGAATTGTTTGATCCACTTCAGGGTGTTGTTATCGTTTTTAAGATTTATTTGAGGTCTAGACACCACCAATTGAGAATTAGGCCCTCGAATATTCCTAAGATAGCCTTTTGGATTAGATATGGTCACTATGTGTTTTTGGTGATGTTTTTTAGGCTTACTAATGCCTTAGCTGCATCATGGAGTTGATAAACGACATGTTTAATTCGTATATGTAGTCCTTCATTGTTGTGTTCATTAATGATATCTTGGTTTATTCCAAGATCGAGGCAAATAATATTTGACATTTGAGGGTTGTGCTTTAGAGATTGCGTGATTCAAAGTCGTATGCATGTTTTCTAGATATGAGTTTCGGTTTAGTTGTGTGTAATTCTTGGGATATGTAGTGTCCAAGGAGGGTATTATGGTTGATCCGACCAATATTGTAGCTCTGAGAGATTGGTCGAGGCCTACTTCACCGATTAAGATTCGGAGTTTTATGGGTTTAGACGGGTATTATAGGAGGTTTGTGTAGGGTTTCTCTTTGATTGTAGCTCTATTAACTTGGTTAACTAAAAAAATATGGCTTTTATGAGTTTGTATGAGTACGAGGAGAGATTTTAAAAGCACAAATATTTGTAGACTTCTATTCCTATTTTGAATTTGCTCATGGAGGATGAAGACTTTACAATTTATTGTGATGCTTCTTGAGTTTGTTTGGGTATTGTGTTGATGTAGGAAGGGAAGGTTGTAGCCTATGCTTTGAGTCAGTTGAAGGTGCACGAGAAGAATTACCGTAGAGTTGGCTGGGTGGTCTGTTTATTGAAGTATTAGAGGCATTATGCCTATGGTGTGCATTATGAGGTGTTCACCAACCATAGGAGTCTTCAGTACATTTTCCTCCAGAATGATCTTAATTTGAGGTACCGTCATTGGTTAGAGTTTCTAAATGATTATAACATGCCTATATTTTATAATTTGGGCAAGGCCAATGTAGTAATGGATTCCCTTAATAAGAATTAATTAACTATAGGTAGTTTCCCTTCTATTCAAGTTGAGGAGCAGTCTTTGGCTAGACACATTTATAGTCTAGCCAACCGTTTGGCTATGTTGCAAATTTATGAGGATAGTAGACTTCTATATTTTTTGGCAGCTCGATCTTGTTTGATTGAGTAGATTTGTGGGACTCAATTTGATGATTCTAGTTTTTAAGGCTATTCATGATAAAGCTTTATACGGTGGGGACAAAGAGGCAGTGTTGGATCCTGAGGGTGTCTTGTGGATTAGGGACCTAATTTGTGTTCCTAAATCTGAGGACTTGGTTAGACTAATTTTGGAGGAGGCCTCCAGTTAGAGGTATTCCCTCCATCTGGGTTAACCTAATTTAAGGAGGACAAAAGGTAGAGCGTGGAGCTTTTTCTTATTAAGAGAAGTGTTCCTTCTTGGTGACGATAGATATAGTGCATCAATTTGTTCACAATATATAAACAAGAGAGGTACATAGTCTAGACTATAAGGAGAGGAGTGAAAGCCTAAACTAAATAAGGAAAGGGGCATGTATCCTTTTTCTGTAAAGAAAGAGGGCTACTCATGAGTCGATACTAATAATCGAAACTGTTCAAAACAAGTTCAGTCTATACTGACAAGGGAACGTTTTCGCCTCCGCCATTGAAAAAGTATTCACTACTACTTATAGTGCACATCTAAGATGTATCATGATTTGATTCAACATTACTGGTAGTGCAGCATGAAGAAAAATATTATAGATTTTGTTTCTAGGTGCTTGAACTGTCAGCAGGTAAAGTTTTTGCACCAGATACTCGGGTTGTATGTCTCACAGGATACCTATTCCTAAATTAAAATGGGAACACATAGCCATAAAATTCATAATTATTTTACCTAGAACTTCGATTGGTTTGGACTCTATTTAGGTATTTTTGTCGGTTGACCAAGTTTTCAATTTCATTCTAGTTAAGGTGGGGTATCGTGCACAACACTTAAAAGGTTGGGGGTATAGAGCACAAAGATTAGCTCACATTTACATCATTTAGGTTGTTTGATTTCATGGAGTTCTTATATCTATCTATCTGATCGACGTACTCAGTTCACATTGTACTTTTGGAGTCTATGCAATGTGCTATAGGCACTCAGGTATATCTGAGCAAACATTTTCACCCTTAGAATGATGTTCAGTCTAAGAGCACTATTCATCTATTAGCGGATATGCTACGAGCATGTATTATTGACTTTGGAGGTTGTTAGGGCCAATTCTTGCAGCTTGTGGAATTTCCTTATAACAATAGTTACCATTCAATATTCAGATAGCTCATTTTGAGGTATTGTAGGTTAGGAGGTGTAGATATCCTATTAGATGGTTTGATACTTCTGAGGATAGACTGTGGGGTACAGGATTGTTACAAGACTCGATGGAGAAAATTTGTCACGACCCGATTTCTCGGATCATGATGGCACCTACTATACCACCAGTAGGAGAACCAAACCCCGTAGTC
>JBDJHY010269724.1:0-10373 GCA_039654485.1 Withania somnifera
ATACCCCCCTCCATGTCAGCCACAGCCTAGAGGCAAGGTCTATAGAGGTATTCCACCATATACGATCTCTAACATCATTATAACCTCACATCATAAATATCAAAACCATAAGGGTCTCAATAGTCTAGAATCTCGTGCCGAATATCAATAGCCTCATCAAGTCGTCCTCGAAATGTCAAGGTATACAATTCCTGTGCATCATAGTATTACCAAAACACTCACTAGATCAAGTATCATCAAGTTTCCCCAACCAATAGTGCCGTAAGTGTCAAACAGTTTTACTTACTATTATACGATGACGGACTCAAGTCCCAGTAGCTGTACTCACTTTCGAACAAATTCGATCTCAAGTCCCAGCATTTATTAGCAAAAATGAAGTTTCATGGTACCAGGATGTAAAGTCTGGACTAAAATAAGTGAAAAGAGTTTTATCGAGTGTTCGATACAATGACGAGTCTAAAACAGTAAAGATCACTACTTATATTGTTATTAGAATATTACTATTTATTTTTGTATGCCATTATGCATCATTGCTATCAAGTCATCCTATAGCCATCATGGTTCAATAATCAGGTGGTGATACTGATCCAGCCTCAATGCACTCTTACCAGAGTCATAGGCCCAACCTCTCATGCCATGAATTCATAATAAATCAACAAGTGTATATATCGACATATGATCATATAATATCAACATTCTATGCCCTGTACAGGTATCTATAGCCAATTCCTAAGTTAGGGGCACCATATCAATCGGATGCCAAAATATAAATATCAACCTGGGATGGATGAAATAACGCTACAGGATCACTATATCACCCTTGCTACCCAACCCACGGATGTTATTTACTACAATTATTAAAGCTATAAGCCCATAGATAGCCCTACAGAGCCTATCTGTCATCCAATCATAAAGCGTTGCAATGTCACGAATCTTCCTCCAATTGACACCAAATGATCTCCAAGTTATATGAAACTTGTGACAAAGTATTCTATATGTTAATATGATTCTAACGGTATATTGTATTCTATGTTCTGGACTAAGCCTAAAATAGAGCCTAAAATGAACTTGCGGGCTCACTGGAATGAAAGATAAATTTCACTATGGGATTCCCAATGCCATTAGGAAATCATGCTCCAAAATTGAGCATAATTCAAGTGCGGGAAGGGATTCAAAACATCTCGGACAGATTTGACCTATACGGGGTCAAAGATGCAATTTTGAGGAATTAAATGTTGGAATTTCATTGTATTAATGATCCTTGAAGCAATATATACTCCAATAACGAATAATTACTCAAACATATATGGAATATGGCATGATTCTATTAATTTCAACAAGTGGGGTTCATTAATGGAGGAACTAATGAATTTGAAGAATAAAAAGGAAGAAGACTTACCCACAAATGTGAAGGAATCGAAGAACGATGTCGAGATAATTTTCTCGAGCCTTAGAATTTTTTTAGGAGGTTTTTTTTTCCCTAGAGCTGATGAAATCATGATTTTTTTGTGGAATGAAAATGTAAGGGTCGTGCAGGGATTTATATACTACTAGGTATTTTACTCATCGCAATCGTGTGACCTTACTACGTGATCGTGTAGAGTACTTGAAAATGGTCCTCACGATCGCACGCATTACTTACTCGATCGCAATGAAATAAGCCCCACCTAAAAATTCTCCACATGAAAATATGCATGTACCATAAGAACCTATCCCAGAAATGACCAATCTAAATGTTAACCCACCATCTAAACCAACCCAAAATCCCTACATTGATGCCTTCATATTTATTCTGAGGGAGGATGTGAATATGGGGTATTCCCGAGGAATGTTCCATATGGAGGTCTCCAAGACAATGGGGATGATAAGGGAAGCGGAAGAATGGAAATCCATAGGAGGAACCAAGGTATGGTATGGCAAGTTTTAGTGGTCTGGGAGATGAAGGAGGGAGAATGGGAGAATGGGAGGAATAATATGGTGGAAGGGGTGAAAGATAAGTTGAGAAGGGTTACCCGGATCAGGGTATCAACACAATTAAACTCACACTTCAAAAATTCAAAAGAGAAAGTGATCTGGAGGAATTCCTTGAGTAGAAGTTATAAATTGAGAGGAATTCCTCACAAACAATGTGTTGGAGGCCATGAGTACTAAATATTCCATCACTCAATTTGAAAGCTATGCGTCAACCTGGTGGGAAGCTAAGATGAGGGAGCGAACCATGAATTACCTCCATGACTTGCCTACTTGGATAGTGCTACTAGCCTTATTGAGGCAAGATTCATACTACCAAAATATAATGTGGACCTTCTTAAGAGAGCATGTGCCTTGCAACTAGGGGGGAGGAGTGTAGAGGATTATTATGATGAGTTTGAAGCCTACAGACGAAGGACAACTTGGAAGAGCTGATGCAAACTATGGTGATAAGGTTCACCAATGGTTTAAGAGGTGATACTTCTAAGTCAATTAGGCTCAAACACTATGCCAATTTGAATGTCTCTTTCCACGACACTAACATGTTTGAGTTGGACTCAAAGGAGTATAAGTATTATAAAGCTAAGAGCACTGCTACTTCGTGAAGAAAGGTAAATGAGAGCTGTAAATCGTCCACAACTTGAGACCCTCCTGAGGGCCATGAAAAATAAGTACAAGCAAGAGTGCATTTGAAACCAAAGGCTGAGTTCGAACCAAGAGAAGTTAATAATGCTAAACTCAACTTTCCTATACCTTCTACTATCTAATGCTTCTGGTGTCAAGGAAGAGGGCACATTGCTAGTGAGTGTCCCAATAGAACAAAGATCTAGCATTTCATGAAGGCTACCAAACTGATAATGATGGTGAATAAGGGGAAGGAAATGGGGATGATGAGAAAGAAGGTGAGGATGAGAATGGATCCTCTAAAGAGGTAGAAAATTTTGTTATGGAGAACTACATTTTTTGTGCACTAATGAGGAGGATAGACCCTCTAATGCCTAGTTATGAGGATGACCCTTTACCAGTAAATGTCAACTTATCATGTGTATGACAAGGATTATAAGGTACGTTGCGAGGGAAGAGCTTGATCAATGAGAAAATTTGTTTCATGCTCGATGCAAGATTATGAATGAAGTTTGTGCCTTCATAATTAATAGTGGAAGTTGCACCAATGTGGTGAGCCTTGACTTGATAGAACACTTACAACATCCTACAAGAAAGTATCCTAATTCCTTCAAGCTTCAGTGGCTTAATGAGAGTGATGAGATGAAAGTTCTCAAGCAAGTGAGGTTCAAATTTAGCATTGGTAAGTACCAAGATGAACTTGTGTTTGATACTATCCCAATGATGGCATGTCACTTACTACTAGGGAGGCCATGACAATTTGATAGAGATGTCACTCATCAAGGAAGAACCAACAAATGCTCCTTTGTATTGGAAGGTCTTCAGCATATTCTCACACTGATGAACCTATATCAAGTACGTGAAGGCTATCAGATCATGAGGGAGCTCCAAGAGAAAACAAAGATAATAGAGGTGGGGGAAGGGATTGAGAACCCCAAGTGTCAAGAGTTTTCCAAAATGAAGAAGGTGTGCATGGTATAAAAACCAAACAAGTGCTTGAAGGGAGTTGAAGAGGAGCACTTTCTAGTGTGACTTGTCCATAGAACCTTATTATTGCATACTAAACAAGGTACTAGAACTTTGCCTAATATCATTTCTTCTCTTTTGCAGTAATTTGAGGCTCTATTTCTGGAGGAAATGACTAGAAGCTTACCACCATTGAGAGGGATTGAATATCAAATTGATTTCATTCCGGCCTCTAAAATCCCCAATAGGCCAGCATATAGGTGGAACATGGAAGAAAAAAAAGAACTACAAAGGCAAGTCAAAGAGATTCTTGAAAAGGTGTTGATCAAGGAGACCTTTAGCCCTTGTGCCATTTGGGAAATCCATGTTCCCAAGAAGGATGGCACATAGAGGATGTGCATTAATTTTCAGGTGATTAATAAGATTACCATCAAGTAACGACACCCTATTCCCAGTTATATGACATGTTGGATAAACTCAGAGGATCAATTATCTTCTCCAAAATTTATCTCTAAATTAGTTATCATCAAATTAGAATAAAGTAGGGTGATGAGTGGAAAACGACCTTCAAAACAAAGTTCGAGTTATATCAGTGGATTCCATGCCTTTTGGCTTAACCAAAGCCCCTAGTACTTTGATTAGACTGATGATCCAAGTATTTAAGTTGTTGATCAAAAATTGTGTGATTGTTTGTTTCAATGATATACTAGTATATATTAGATCCATAAAGGAGCATGTACACCACTTGAGGCAAATGTTTAACATCTTATTGAAGGAGAGACTCTATGCTAACTTCAAGAAGTGTTTTTTTGAGGTTGATAAGGTGGTATTCCTTGGGTTCATTATGAGCATTAAAGGTGTTGAAGTGGATGAGAAGAAGATCAAAGACATCAAATCTTGGTTGATCCACATAAATGCTACCAAAGTTCGTACCTTCCCTAGGTTGGTAAGTTTCTATCGGTGGTTTGTTAAAAGTTTTAGCACTATTTCGTCTACGTTGATTGGGTTGATAAAGAAGGATACTCCCTTTATTGGGGGAAAAGAGCAAAACAAGGCATTCCAAGCCTTGAAATCCATGCTATGTTCATCTCTATTATTACAACTACCTAATTTTGAGAATACGTTTAAAGTTGAATGATGCTTCCAGATTTGGTATTGGAGGTTTATTGATGCAATAAGGTAAACCCTTGTAATAATTTAGTGAGAAATTAAAGGGGGCTTCCCTAAACTATTCTATGTATGACAAGGAGTTATATGCTCTTGTGCGAGTGTTGTTTTATTGGAAATACTAGCTATGGCATAAGGAGTCCTTAAAACATCTCAAGAGGCAATCAAAATTGAGACATGCAAAGTGAGTCGAGTTTATTGAGGCCTTTCCATATGTGATCAATTACAAACAAGGCAAAGAAAATATAGTGGGGAATTCACTATCAAGAAGGTTAGTATTGATCAACACATTGGTGTTAAAGTTGATATGTTTTGAAAACTAATTATATTCTATAGATTCTGACTTCAAGGATCTCTTTAAAGATCTTGGACAAGGGCACTGGATTGAGAGGTTGCAATTACATAATGGATTTGTGTTCAAAGATGAGAGGTGTGTACCCAAGATCTCATGGAGGGAGTGTTCATCAAAGAAGCTCATAGCAGTGGAAAGATGGGTTACTTTGGAGTCACCAAGACTCTCAGTATACATTCAAAAAAAATTATTGGCCCAAGATGCAGCATGATGTGGAGTAAATATATGGACAATGTCTACATGCAAGCAAGCAAAGTCCACGAATCCGCCTCAAGGTATATACACCCCCCTTTCTACTACTGGTGCCCCATGGATGGACATCTAGATGGACTTTGTGTTGGGGATCCATAGAACAAAAGGGGGGCACAATAGTATTTTAGTTGTAGTGGATCGATTTTCTAAGATTTCATATTTTATCCCTTGTCACCAAGTTGATGATGCTTCTTATGTGGCTTCTTTATTTGTCTCCAATGTTCTTAAGCTACATGGGGTGCCTAAGACTATTGTTAGTGATAGGGACCCCAATTTCTTAATCACTTTTGAAATTATTTTTTTTTGGGTGCTCTTGGCACCAAACTTCTATTCTCTACTTCATGTCATCCTCAAACAAACAGGAAAGGTAGTGAATCGAACACTTGGAAAAATATGGTTATTGTGTTATTAGGGGAAGTCCAACTTCTTGGGAAGATGGGTTGCCATTGGTTGAGTTTGTACATAACATGTCATACCATTGCTCTACTGACATGAAACCTTTTGAAGATTGATATGGGTTTAACCCTTTATTACCACTTACTATAACCCCACTGTCTAGTGATGTTTTGATAAGCTTAAATGAAGTTTCCCAGTGCCAGGATGTAAAGCCTGGACTAAAACAAGTGAAAATAGTATTACCGGGTGCTCGATAAAATGCCTAGTCTAAAACAGTAAAAGATCACTACTTATAATATTAATTAAAATATTAGTATTTATTGTTGTATGCCATTATTCATCATTGTTATCAAGTCATCCTCTAGCCATCATGGCTCAATAATTAGGTGGTGATATTGACTCAGCCCCAATACACTCTCATCGGAGACATAGGCCCAACCTCTCGTGTCATGAATGTACAACAAATCAACAAGTGTGTACATCGACATATGATCATGCAATATCAATGTCCTATGCCCTGCACGTATTTATAGCCAATTTCTAAGTCACGGGCACCATATCAATTGGATGCCAAAATATAAATATCAACATGGGACAGATGAAAGAAAAATACAGGATTATTATATTCACCTAGCTACCGAACCCACGGATGCTATTTAGTACAATTATTAAAGCTACAAGCCCATAGATAGACCCACAGAGCCTACCTGTCGTCCGAAGATAAAGCGCTGCAATGTCACGAATCTTACTCCGACTGTTGTCAAATGATCTTCGAGTGATATGAAACTTTTGTAAAATTATTCTATATGCTAAAAGGAGCCTAACGGTGTATTTTATACTGAGTTTCAGAATGGGTCAAAAATCAGGCCTAAAACAGGCTTGTGGGGCCCGCCTACCGAAATAAAAGATAAATTTCACTACAGGATTCCCAAAGTCATTAGGAAATCGTGCTCCAAAAATGAGCATAATTCAAGTGCGGGAAGGGCTTCACAAAACAGCCCGGACAGATTTGACCTACACGGGATAAAAAATGCAATTTTGAGGAATTAAACGTTGGAATTTTGTTATATTAATGATCCTAGAAGCAATGTATACTCCAATAACAAATAATTACTCGAACATATACGAATTATGGCATGATTTTATTAACTTCAACAAGTGGGGTTCATCAATAGAGGAACTAATGAATTTGAAGAATAAAAGGGAAGAAGACTTACCCACAAACATGAAGGAATCGAAGAACAATGTCGAGACAATTTTCCCTAGCCCTGGAATGGTGTTTGGGAGAAGTTTTTTACCCTAGAATTGAAGAGATTGCGATGTTTTTGCACAATGAAAACATGAGGATCATGCAGGGTTTTATATACTGCAAGGTTTTTGCTCATCGCTATCGCGTGACCTTACTACACGTCGCTTAGAGTAATGGAAAATGATCCTCGCAATCGCGTGCATCAGTTACGCGATCGCGTAGATTTACGAGGGCAGTGCTTCATTAAGATCACGTGGAAAGCCTCACGATCACGAAGCACAAATATTTAATAAAGCGCATTCGCGTAGAACATTAATCCTGCACTAGTTGCAGGCTGTGAAAACAGAACCAAGGGAAGAAACATTCTCCGAATCACCTCTTGAAATGCATTCGGAGTCTAATCCGAGGTCCTTTTGGATAAATGTTGACCAAGTAAACACTTAAGTTAAAATTTCAAGAATTCTCCACCAACACCTCGAATATGCAATAACAAGTCCAAAAATTATACCAACACCTCCACTAGCCTAAAATCATCATTCCAGAGATTTTGGAAGTGTCAAAACTCCAATCCAACACTTTGATCACCATATTACCACTCAAGCTACACTTTAGGCCCTAAACTTAACTAAATCCCACAAACTAGCCTAAATTGCGAACGAAAACTCCAAAACACAAACTTAAGTTCAATCTTGACTTAGTTTGGCATTCCAAAGCTAAAGAAGGTGTCGAAATTTAATTTTGAGCTCGTCTTTAAGAAAAGTTGACTTTGGTCAACGAGTACTTAGTTTTAGGCTCTAAAATAAATAATTTGAGATATTTCTCAACCGAGTCGCCAGAGATACGAACTACCGGTCCCAGCAAGTTATAAATGACTTAGGGAAACTACCAAAATGCTCTAGAATGAAAAATGTCACGTGTTTATCATAAATTACCATGAGGGTCATTACACTAACTTGGATCCAAATTACTCCCAAATCCAAGCTAAAAACCCTTTTAGGAATTGGGAAGTTTTCATGAAATTCAAGTCACCCATAGCTTGGGGATTCTAAATACCGAGTTTAAATTAAAACTAGGTTAAATTTTGTATTCAAGTAATCAACTTATTCATAAAAAAGTATGGTCTTTAAATCCCCAGATTGATTTTAGCAATCCTTAAGAAATAAAGATGAAGTTATGCATAGAATAATAGGTATTTTGGTAAAAAATCTTACTAAGGATCTTGAATCTTTAAAACTTGTTATTTAAATCTTCCCAATGATAAAAATCTATTCTAATATGATCATAAAAGGTTTTGGAACATGATAACAGGGTTAAAAGTCATTCAAGGCTTATATATAAACTAGGGAGTATGTAAAAGTCCCAAATTTCCCTTCATTATGAAAAGTTGCCAAAAAAAATTTACTAAGTATGGATATGCAAAAAGGGGTATTGTTCGTACCCCCTAGGTATGGACCTTACCTCACCCGTCTGGTCGTACGTGCCCGAAATGGATGAATGTATGAGGCATACATCCTAAGTACGAGCCATATGACTCATTTTCCCCATTTTGCATTAACTTTCGTATGGACTTTCCAAACTCATCTTGGACCCTACGGACACAACCATATATGGATTTTTACTATAAATAATATTCTGAATTTATTAGAATCATCAAAATGGGAAATTGAGGTCTCCATGACCCGATATTCCCCATTGTCGGTAAAATGCAAACTTTACTCTATAGTACCAAAAAGCATCTGGAACCTATGGAATATTATCCAAACTTTGTTCCAGACCAAATCAACCTTGCAGATCCAACAGAATAGACAAAATTCGAATCCGAGCACTCAATCATCAAATGTAGACCAAAGTCAAACATTGGCCTTAAAACTCAACTTTATCACTTGAAATGGGCTATAATCAACTCAAAAAGTCTTGAACTGAAAACGATGGTCCTCCTATACTTATTTCCATATTACTGAGCTAATACAACTGACAAAATTCTATTCTGAGACTCAGAACTCCAAATAAGGTCCCAAAATTCAAATATTTCAATATAAAGTCCTCTAAATTCTATGAAATTCAAAAAATTCACAATGTTTTAGCACTAGTTTCAAAATAAACCGTGTAACTAAATAATTATGACTCGGGGAAACTTTCGAGAAAGGTAAATAGTTAGTTTTATGAAAAATGCCAAAAATGACCTTTATGGTCATCACTCATCCACCACTGAAAACCATGTTTGCCCTTGAACATAAAGAGATAGAAAGTACCCGAAATATAAAAAATGGTGGATATTTGGCATGCACGTCAAACTCAGTCTCCCACACCCTTTAAAAATAGGCGATGCTTCCACTAAACCTTTTCCAAAGCAATTTTCTTAGTTTTCAACTTTCTAACCTGCCTCTCTAGAATAGCTACAGGTTTCTCCTCATAGGTAAAGTCCTCATCTAATGCCAAGGGAGCATAACGAATAATATGAGAATCATCACGAATATACTTTTGAAGCATAGAAACATGAAAGGTTGGATGCACCACTAACAAAATAGGTGGAAAAGATAAATCTAAGCCACCTTCCCAACATATTTTAGAATCTCAAATGGGAGCAAAAACCTCAGGATTAGCTTGAAAATCTTCCCAAACCTCATTACACCCTTCATGGATTACACCTTTTGCATAACACAACCACACTCCATAAACTCTAAGGGTCAAACTCATCTATCCTCATAACTCTTCTGTCTACTCTAGGCTATCAACAATCAATTTTTGAATAACTCAAACTACTTCATAGCATCGCAAAATAGATATGTATCAAGGGCTCTCACCTAAAATGGATCAAACCAACTGACCGTATATCTACGTATACTACTATATAATGTTTAAAAAGACGCCATCTAAATAATGGAGTGATAGTTGTTGTTATAATAAAACTCCTTTAATGGTAAACTCTTATCCCAATGATCACCAAAATCAATTATGTAGGTACGTAGTATATCCTACCGAACCCAAATAGTTAGCTCAGATTAGCCATCATTCTATGGATGAAAGACTATATGCATAGCAAGTTGAGTACCCAAACCATGCTGCAACACCCTTTAAAAGTGCAAAGTAAACAAGGACCATCGATTAGAGATAATATAAAATGGGATACCATGTAACTGAACAATGTAAATGAGGTAAATCTCTTTTATCTTCTAATTATATAGTCAATCTTAACCAGAATGAAATGGGAAGATTTAGTCAATCAATCCATAATAACCCAAATAGTGTCAAATCTACCAATAGTCCTATCTAATCCTACAACAAAATCCATGGTAATTTGCTCACACTTTCATAAAGGAATGGGAAAACTCTAAGACACTCCACCTAGCCTCTAATGGACAAACTTAACTCTCGGACAGTTTAAGCATCTACCCA
>JBDJHY010269754.1:0-10372 GCA_039654485.1 Withania somnifera
GTATCATTTTCATAAGGGGTTTCATAGCCTCAGCTTGCTTGATTCTCATTGTATTGACTTCATAGTTAATTAGATGGCGATCTCGCTAAGGATTGGTGGAGATATTATTGTTCTAAAAGGCCAGCTGACTCTGCTCCTATGACTTAGACTTTATTTCATAATGTATTTATTGAGCGACATATTCCTATTACTGAGTAGAACCATATGAGAGAGGAGTTCTTGAGACTCAAGAAAAGATCTACGTTAGTTGATGTGTATGAGGTAAAGTTTCACAAGTTGTCTTCCTATAGGGATACGTGTATCTCTACTGAGGTGAAGGAAGTCTGTTGTTATTTTATGGGTAATATTTGTTGATCCATAAGGTTTCGTAGGTTTTGGTTACTACTAGAGTATCTTTTCAGTCTATTCTCAGTCTTTTTTTGTACTATGGAAGGCCTTGGTCATAGAGGTGGAGATAGAGAGGAGAAGAGGCTCATTATGCATATCATTTCTATGGTTCTAGATATGGCCATAGAGGTCATGGTTCATAGGGTAGGACCCCACCTTAGAAGCCACAACAGTAACAGAAGCTCACTCATAATGTTCATGCCTCTCTTTAGGCTTCTGGGAGTGGATTTCTAAGTTACCCTAGGTTCTGCAGGACGAGGTGGACATTCTAGCTCTTTTCGTTCCTCTTATTTGGGCAGATAGTTAGGACTATGTTAAATTTTTTATGATATAGGTCACTTTTCCAGAGATTTTCCTTAATAAGGTGTTGTTCAGACTATAGTCCATCCTCATATTGTGCCTGATCCTATTCTATCTTAGTTAGTTAGAGCCATGCTACCTCAATTAGGGGTGGTGGTGCTCCAGGATACAATGTTCCTCAGTGTGGTAGATGGGGTGGTCGTGATAGGCTGAGGAAGTAGTTTTCATCATTTTAATGGTGTGCTAGGTAGAACTGAGGTAAAGTCCTCTGATACTATTATTATAGGTATTATTTATGTGTGCTGTCAGCCAACTTTGAATTTTTTTTAATCCAGCCTCTACTTGCTCTTATGTGTCATATTATGCTTCGTATTTGATTATGGTTAGTGAACCTTTTCCTCATACATTATCTATCTCCACCAAAGTAGGAGATTATTTAGTAGTGGATCATGTGTTGAGATCCTATTCTATGACCATTGAAGATGCTAAGACTTGGTTTGATTTGATATTGATAGATATGATTGATTTTGATGTGATATTGAGCATGAATTGGTTGTACCCTCATAGAGTGTTCATGGATTGTTATACCATACCGTGACCTTAGCTATGATTGGCATACTCCTAGTTGTGTGGCAGGGTTTAGTTAGTCATGCACTAAAAGGGATTATCTCTTGAATTCAGGCTAGTCGCTTAGTATCTTAGGGTTGTTTGTCATACCTTGATTATGTTAAAGATGTTAGTGTTGAGTATGTGAATCTTGAGTCAGTACATGTTGTTAGTGAGTGCCTGGATGTTTTTCTGACCAACCTCCCTGGCCTACCACCTGAGTGAAATATTGATTTTGGCATTGAGTTAGAGTCGGGCACCCGACCCATTTCTATTGCTCCTTATTGTATGGTACCTGCCGAACTGAGGGAGATCGAACTCAGCTTTAGGATTTGTTAGATAAGGGATTTATTCAGCATAGTGTATCACTGTGGGATGCTCCTATATTTTTGTGAAGAAGAAAGATAGCTATATATGTATGTGCATCTACTACAAATAACTTAATGGTGTTATAATGAAGAATATGTATCCTATGTTGTATATTGATGACTTGTTTGACCATCTTTGGGGTTCGTCTATATTTTCCAAGATAAATTTGAGGTCGGTTTATCATCTGTTGTGGATCAAAATGAGGATATCCTACAGACAGTGTTTAGGATTTGATATGGCCATTATGAGTTCCTTGTTATGTCTTTTGAGTTAACTAATGCACCTGCAACTTTTATGGATTTGATGAACCGTATATTCAGGTTGTATCTTGAATCATTTGTAATTGTGTTCATCAATGATATTTTTGTATATTCCTAGAGTAGAGAGGATCGTGAGTGCCATTTGAGTATTATTTTTCAGACTTTGTGAGATCATCGCCTTTTTGCCAAATTCTCAAAGTGTTAGTTTTGGCTTAAGTAAGTGTTGTCTCTTGGACATGTGATGTCAAAAATGGGTAATAGTGTGGATCCTACTAAGAATACAGTTAAGCGTGATTTGCCTAGACTCACTACTCCTACTGAGGTGCATAGTTTTGTCAAACTATTTGGATATTATCACCATTTTTAGGGATTTTCTTCCATAGCAGCAATGTTGACTAGATTGACTAGAAATGATGTTCCTTTTCATTATTCTGATGAATGTGAGAAATCCTTTCAGAGTCTTAAGACTTTATTGACTTTTGTTTCCTATTTTGAAATTATCGATTAAGGGTTAGAATTTTATGGTGTGTTATAATGCTTCTGATATTGGTTTGGTTCTGTTTTGATGAAATATGGTTGTGTGATTTCTTATGCTTCTAGACTACGTAAGTTTCATAAGTGTAACTACTCCACCCATGACTTAGAGTTGGCGGTGGTGTCTTTGTGCTCAAGATTTGGCGCCACTATCTTTAAGAAGTTCATTATGGGCTCTTCTCCGATCATCATAGTCTTTAGTATATGTATGAGTCAGCGAGACCTTAAAGCTCACCAACGTAGATGCATCGAGTTGCTAAAGGACTATGATATTTTTATTTTGTATTATCTAGGCAAGGAAAATGTTATAGAGGATGCCTTAAGCCAAAAGGCCATGAGCATGGGTATTTTGTCAACCTCATCTATTTCTGAGAGGACATTGGCTTTGGATGTTCATCTTTCACCCGCCATTTGGTCAGACTTGAAATTTCAGGTTCATGATCCACTCTTACTAGTATTGAGGCCCTTTCTACTTTGGTTGATCATATCTAAGAATGCCAGCTTAAGGTTCCGTCTTTGATTGATATTTATGATTGATTGTTGCATGATAATCCTCATAAGGTTACATTGGGATCAAACAGTGCTTTGAGATTTGGGGTCCAAATTTGTCTACCCAAAGTTGATGATTTAATTCAATTGATTCTTCATGAGACCTATATATTCTTTTTATTTTATCCATCATGATGCGATTAAGATTTATAGAGATTTAAGGAAGATGTATTAGTGGGATAGTATGAAAAGAGATATTTCTGAATTTGTTTTTAGGAGCTTGTTTGAATTGTCAGTAGGTCAAGTTTGAGCACCAAAGACCAGATGGATTGATGTAGAGGCTTCCCATTCCCGAGTAGAAGTAGGAAAGGATGACCATGGATTTCATTCCCAAATTACCAAGGACTTCTCGTGGCTTTGATTCAAATTTGTTCATTATTGATAGGTTGACTAACTATGAACACTTTATTCTGATTCATACAACTTATAGTGGGATAAAGTTTGTCTCTTTTTATCTCTAGTAGGTGGTTCGGTATCATGGCATATCGGTTTCTATTATCTCTTATTGTGGTACTCAGTTCACTTCTTAGTTTAGACAGTATTTCAGTGTGGTATGGGTACTCAGGTTTATTTGAGCATAATATTTCATCCCTAGTAGATGGTTAGTCCGAGGCGGACTATTCAGGTCTTGGAAGACATGTGAGAGCTTGTGTTCCTGATTTTGGTGGTTTTTAGGATCAACATTTGTATTTGGTAGAGTGTTTCTTATAATAATAGCTACCAATATTATTCAGATGCCTCTGTTTTAGGCTTTGTATGGTAGGAAATGTAGTTCACATATCAGTTGGTTTGATGGGACCTACTTCGGGATGCTTTAGATATGGTTTGGATGATTTAGGATAGGCTTTGGGCTACCAAGAGTAGGAAGAAGAGTTATTCTGACCGCCATCAATATGCCTTGGAGTATAGTGTGGGTGATAGAGTTTTCTTACGTGTATCACCCATAAAGGGTGTGATTAGGTTTGGTAGGAGTGGAAATTTTAGTCCCCGAATTTACCCATGAGAGATTCTAGATCAGATAGGTAGTGTTGCTTATAAGTTAGCTTTACCTCCTATGTTTTAAGTGGTGCATCTAGTATTTCATGTTTCTATGTTGAGATGGTATGTTCCTGATAAGTCGCATGTGCTTCAATATTATTCCATTCAGGTTGATGAGGCTCTTTCAGTTGTTAAGGAGCCAATGTTGGTTTTGGCTAGGGATGTGAGAAAGTTGAGACCTCATGAGATTCTGATGGTCAAAGTGCATTAGAGAGATCATCCGGAGAAAAGGTTACTTGGGAGATCGAGAGTGAGTTGAGGTCTCAGTATTTGTATCGAGACTTCTGGTATTGTCTTGTTCCAATTTTTGGGGATTAAAGTTCTTTTTGTAGTCATTTTTTGTGATTTTGCATTTTCTTACATTCTAGAGCTTTTGTAACCACCCTATGTCGTTTATAACTTATTGGAACTAGTGGTTCAATTCTTAGGTCTTTCGTTTGGTTGATATATTTATTTTCGTATTTTAGATCCTTTAGAACTGAAATCATTGACTTAGTTAACATTCTTTGTAAATAATCTTGAAATTAAATTCTTAACATTCCCTTATCTTCAAAACGTGGATTTTTATCTAGTTCAAACTTTGAGTTGAGTTTAGGAGCGTTGGTTTAAGTTGTGCAAAATTTTGTGTTTTTTCTTTAAGTTGCCATTTTTGGATCTTGGATGGTCATATATTAAATCAAGCCCAAATCTGATTGTGCTGTCAGCTCTGGAATGTTTATTTTGGGTTAGGTTAATTTTTCATTAGGTTTCTAGTCAACCATGCTTATTTGGAGCACTTGGTTAGAAAGTTGGTTATTTTTTTATAGAGTTGACTTCGGTCAACTTTTCATCGAGATGACCTCAGATCAGAAATTTTCCTGTGTCATTGAATCTGGAATACTGTTTCCATGCAATTAGATTATTTTTTCATGTGTATCGGATTCCATTTGGTCTCGGAGAACCAAAATCTATCTTTAAAATGTTACTGACTCTTAGTTTCTGGTGTAGCTAAACTTTGTTTAGTGCAATCGTGGTTTTAAGAATGATCATACCAAATATCCTAAATCCCAGTAAACATGATGTCGCTAAACCAGGGCTAATAACACTAATTTCTACATTTTTATTTAGTGGCGACAGTGTTCCCACAATGCTGATGGCGCCAAGTCACCCAGACCCATTTAATGTGATCCCACCTTGATGGAACTATCATCACTAAATTGGTCCTGAGCCTTCCTTTAGCATTATCGCATTACGTAGGCGCCGTTAACACAAAATAAATTTCCAGCCCTTTAGGGAAATCTGGCTAGCCAATGCCAATAGGGAAAAAGGTTGGTACAAGTAGATAAAGATGAAACGCCGAATTTTCAGCCATTTTCTTTACCTTTTCCCTTCTTCAACACTTCAAAACCTTCACTAAAGCACTTGGATCTTCTCATAAGTTAGTGGATGACTAGGAAACTTGATTTATTTGATTCTTCTTTGATTCTTGGTAAGTCTACACATTAATCTCATTGAATTTCACCCAAAAATCCAAAAGTTGTTCTTCCCTTTATTCTTTGATTTCAAGCTTGTTCCTTTCTCGGTTTAGCTCCAAAATTCACCCAAAATCCCCCTTTATTCTCCTAAAGGCTTGGTTTTGATGCATTGGTTTCCACAGTTTTATGTCCAAGAGCCTCTTTGTCACTAATTTGAAACTTTGCATGGCCTTGTTGGCCAGTTTTTGATATAATGTGACTTAAGTGAGTAGTTATGAGATATCGTACCAGCTTTAACCAATAAATGAGATAATATATGGCATAACCCCTATAATTGAAACATGATTTAGACTTAGTGAAGACCGAGCATTATGCATTGATCTATTAAGATGATTTGGACTTGATGAAGGTCGAGCATCATGCATTCACTCATGAATTATGCTAGCTCTGGACTTTGGGAAGCCCATGCATCTGTTGAGTTTGAGATTGTATTGCTCTTATAACTCCTAGAATTATGATCTAAGATGTCCTTCCAACGTATGCGTGTAATGAGAATTATATCGTAATACATAAATGGTTACCCATCTTAGAGATGTGAATTAGTTAACGATAGATTGAGAATGAGCATTTGGATGAGTATATAGAGTACCAAATGAGTTTCGTGGTGTATACGTTTGAAGACTAATGAATATTTCAAATGGGGAGAACCTAGAGAGCGCACAACTAATTTTAATGCAATTAGTTTTGCGGTGCACGGCTAGTTTATTTGGTCACTATATAGGGTGCACAATAGGTAAAGCAACGCAAAGCTAATTGTAATACAATTAGTTGTGCGGCACGCCGGGGAGGGGGGTTGCCCGGTTTTGATTTTCTTAATTAATTTTAAAAATGGTATGTGGGTAATTTCCTAACTCATTAATGACACCTATACTACGTAGTTTTGACTCCTAAAGGATGATTTTATTAGTAATTTAACCCCACAACCCCTAATTCAGACTATACAATTTCAGATCCTCAAGACCAAAGCGTATAGAATCCTCTCAAGGGCTAAGTAATAACTCATCATCTCTAAGTCAAGTCTTTAAGGCTTTCACTCAATGTCCTCCATAAGAGCTTCAAAACCAGGTATTTAGGACTTCAATGAGAATTCTCTTCCTTTCTCATGTACATAAACCCTGTGTCTTTTCAAGAAATTCATGTTTAAGTTCAAGTTAGGGTCCAAGAACCCAATTCTATCTTTACTCCATTATGCCAAGTATTCTATGATTCTGAGGTCCTTCATATGTCATGATTTGTATGGAGTTTTATTATTTACAAGTTTTAGAAAATCATTCATGGATAACCAATTATGATTTCACCGTTTTTTATACATTATCATGATAAAGTTATGTTGTCTAATCATGTTTTGGAGTCTTATGTTTCTACAAGCATGATAGTATTCAAATGTAATAGCATGAAAAAAAGCTATGTTTTTCATGATATACATCAGTTATGAAACTCATGATTTCCCATAAGTCAATATTTTAAATATATGTAAAGGAAACTTTATCTCACAATGAAGTAAAGAATTATGTTTCATGAAATGATAAGGAGGGATCAAGATATGATTTATGAATGATAAGGGAAATATATGCCAAATTATGAATTTTAAAGTGAGCTACGTATTTTATGTTTTTGGAGGATTATTGAGCACCAAGAGGATGCGGATTTCTAAAACGAAGTTCCATAAATACATTCCCGTTGTAGGCATTTATGAGCCCGAAATCACCAAGGATAAACGTAAGGATCCTAATGTACGTTTAGTGTTAAATTTAGCCGATTATCACCCTTTTTTCACCGTAGGGTAAGGACACCGAACTCCATGCAGCTTACATGGTTATATGTCTTTTAAGAGAAACTATCACTCTTGTTCCCACAAAACAAGTTAAGTTATAAGTTCCTTTTATGATATAAGTTTTCATTTACTAGTCTTCAAATAATTTTGAAGTTACATGTATATCTTTGGAAACTCTTACTTTATGTTTTCACTATGATCTCAAGTTACAACTTCTTACTTATGGTAATTTTATCATTGTTCATTTCAATTTTATTTTGTATTTATTTTTACTGCAATTCCTACATACTCAGTACCTTCTATGTACTAAGTGCATACTTATATTCCCTATATTTTTCATGTGATATAGATATAGGTGATCAATCCCAGGCTTGCGGTTAAAGAGATTCTGGTCACAAACACCAGTAGTGGTGAGCCCTCCTCACTCTGGAGGCTCCAACAGTATCAGAAGTTTCCTTTTTCTTGTTATTCTATTTTTGGATAAGTTAGAGGCCTTGTCTTGACATAGATGTTTTTTATGATTAGAGGCTTTTGGAAAGATACATAATATCACTTTGATATCCCCTATTTTTACATTCCTCTAACTCTTTTTTTTCATATACAATGAATGAAGTACTTCCTGAGTGTAATATTAACTATATATGTCAATGATTCTTATAAATATATACCAAGGGGTCAACTTGGGATCCTAGGGGCTCCAAGTTTACAGTCCCGTCCATGAGGTAGCCTGAGATGTGACAAGTTGGAATTAGAGCATAGATTTCAAGTGTCCTAGGTTTCCCAAAAGTCGTGTTTGGTAGGGTACTTTTCATGGGTGTGAAGCGCGCCACACTTATGAGGGGTAAGGTACATGACATTTAGGAAATGTCACTTTTTCTTTCATACTCCATATATTGTGATAGAGTCTAGCTTAATCTATCTTTCTGAATTGTTCTCTATGCATTTTAGAGTATTCCTCCACCCAAACCAGTAGGATGCCCATGACAAGCTAGGAATGAAAATCTTGAAGTACCATTAGTCCCTTCTTAGGCTAACATTTCTAATACCAAGTTTCACGAGGCCATTAAGATGTCGTCTAAAGTAGTGAATGCTCTATTCAATCAGCAAGTAGCATCTCTTTCTAATCTTTATGGTATTCTAGGAAAACCAAGGAAGAGAAAAAAGGAAAGATAAGAGATAATGCCATGGTACCCTTATTATAAGTGTCATCTGGGTGAATGCCTTTAGGCTATGGGGTGTTGTTTCGAATTTCATAAGATAGGTCAAAAGTTGATGGATTTCCCCTAATCTAAGTGGGAATACAGTATTCTTCACCACCTAAATCAATCTTTTTTATTGTCCAACCAGCCGACAAGATATTCTCCCTGAAGTCAAGACAGGTATTCTTCTACATCTCTTATTGCACGCACACTGATTCCGTAGTCCCCTATTATGATATGGTTTTAAATAGTGTTATCTTTGAATGAATAAAAGGGTTTTTCAGAATAGTATTAAAGTAGTCATAGTTTTGATTAAGGATTAGCTAAAATCATGTGGTAGGTGGTTATAGTTTTGATTAATTTATAGCCTAAATCATATTGTTATTAAGTCAAGTATAGGAGTTTATTGGATAAGACTAGACGGCGTGTATAATCAGGATTGATTGATATTGACACTTAAAGGTCTAGTGTTGCCTTGACTGGCAATCTAGTATCTTTAAGCTTGAGTAGTCAGAGAAAGTTATGTACTACTCCTGTTTGATAGTGATCATCATAGCAAGGAGTGACAGTATGATGGGGATAAGTGATAAGGTTAGCTTTAGAAATTCATCTTGGTCATATTGATATAATGTGTGAGAGAACCTAATTTGATGACCGATGTTAAAGTATGAAGGTTTATAGGTTAGATATGAGTCCTATTAGGATTAAGAAAATGGTGTCTTAGTTGTTAGCTAAATAAGGGCCTTAAGTCTGATAATTAGAGGGGGTACCCATGGTAGATTGTTCAGTATAATTTTTAGTGTGTGAGTGCTACATGTGCCTAATTGATACCCCTAAGATTCAAATTGTTGAGAATACTAAGTATATATTATATGGTACCTTAAGAGTTGAATCAAGGGGATTAGAGGTAGACGATATTGAAACTTCTAATATGGATTAATATTTTTAATTTTTTGGCTAAATAATTGGAGGTATAATTTTAGAAAAATAATAATAGTATGAAATCCTATATTGATGTCATTAAGGGAGAAAAGAAATCTAAGGGGTGTAATAAAAGGAAGTTTCCAAGGAAAAGTTTATCACCCATATGTATAGAAATATTCCCACCCATAGAGTTAGTGGGTTACATCACCATTTAGAGATAAAGTCTACGAAATCAGAATGGTTAGTCTTTTTCTGAAGAGGAATATAAGAGAATAGATAGTTTATTCGTTGAAAACCATCTAGTGATAAGTTCTAGAGTAGAGTCCTAGCGAGACACCAAGTTCAGTCTTAACCTTACGTATTTCTAAGATTTCACAAATTATGACACCTTACCATTATTTTGTATGTCGGTATCATACCCATGATCCATGCTCATGTACTTTATATGAATTTACATGTTCTAAATATAAAGCAACCATACTGTCTTAGAAATTTTCATAATAGCTATAAAGTCATAAATATTAGCGTCTAGGGATACCTTTCATGATACACGCATTCATGTGCCTATTATGCTCAGTCCTATGAACTTACTATATACCACATTTTAGGTACATGTGTTTTTTATTAGTTTGCATACAAAATTAGTTCCCAGATAATGAGAAAATGCTCAAAAAGAAATCTCAATATTGCTCATAATACAAATATTATGTTGACTTTATTATGATTCAGATATCGAAATTATAGTACATTTAGTTGTTGTCACAACCCGATTTCTCAAGTCATTATGGCACCTACTATACTCGAATAGGAGAACCAAACCCCGTAGTCCGCAGCCGAAGTAGAGGACTACTACAGTAAAAGCAGAAGAAACAAGAAAGGATATAAGCAATAGAATAAAAGTTTACAGAATAAACCCAA